>CAJUYI010000704.1:74265-102755 GCA_910591695.1 Galerucella pusilla | reverse complement strand
ATACACAAAGTGAACAAAAAGTGAACATAATGTAGGTATTTCTAACAAGGATGCTTCCTTATTTACACAACCTAATTTTTGAAATAGTAGATTTTAAAACTTACTTGTAGCCTTGATTGCATTCACAATAATAACTAGTCGGAGTGTCGATGCACTTATGTCCGCATTGATGTATTTCAGTCTTGGCACATTCGTCGATATTACAATGAAGAGGTTCATCGGAATCGTCGGTACAATCTGATACTTTGTTACACACCAAATTGTAGTTTATACATTGACCGTTATTACATCTGAATTGCGTCGGATCTGCACACGTCGTGTTTGCTTTCTCTGGAAAAATAAATTTTTTGTTAATCGAGGTTCGAAACGATGATATCGAAATACTTACTGCAGTTAACTTCGTCAGAATGATCACCACAGTCGTCTTCCCCGTCGCACCTGTACAACATTCGTATGCATTTGAAGTTTTGACAGGTGAATTCGTTGGGAGAACAGGTTTTGTACTTGTTATTGCAGTCTTTACCTTCGTCTGTTCCGTCTCCGCAATCATTGTCGTGATCGCAAACCCAGCCCTGGTGAAAAATAATATTTTAGAAATTTACCAATATTTCCTGCCAAAAATGGAATGTGATGGGAACTTAAAATAAAAACGTGGAGGAAAGGAAAAAAAGGAATAAATTCATTCTACTCATGCAGGAGAATGCTCGGTAAAAATACCCAACTATACATGACAAAAGGAAGAGCATTACCTACTAGCGTTCAAAGGATCACAGGGGTAAGAAAAAATACAGCTCAAGCTGCTCTAGAGTCACTACTATGGCTACAACCACTAAGAGCTTGGCAACAAAATGAGCTTTAAGAGAATGAAACCTGTGAAAAGCAGCCAAGTATGGACATAATATGCGAAGATATAGGTAGAGGTAGATCAGTTCAAACAGCAATCTGCTGTAAAGTACCTACAGAGTAGGTATTTGACTGCCAGAGAAAACTTTGGGAAAATAATAAGTACCAACTTCCCAACAAGAGAAAACTGGGATAAGGATTCAATATTGAAAAAAGAAGGATTATTACAAACTGGAGGAAAACTGCAAAAAGTATTTTATAATAATATTTGGATACATAACCTGGAAAAATTAAAGATCAAACATATATATAACATTTTAATTCCTGTGTTTCGAAAATAAAAGATTACAACATAATTCAATAGAATACGAAATGTCTATTTTGGTCAATTAAGTTAGTAGAATGGAATTAATTTTATTACTATCACCAATGTAGTTTCCCTCAATAACTCAGGAGGCTCAAAAATTACAACGAATTGAGATTTCAAATATATTCATATTTTCAGAATCGAATTCTCTAGGCTTTCTTTTGGGGATAAGGCATTGGCGTTCGAATTTGTGACCACAAATTGTCAAAGCTGTCAAAATCACACCATCACTTGATGGCTTATATCTTTTTTATAACAATCTAAAACTTGACCAAAATACCTCATCCCCAAGACAAAGGTTCAAGTTATATTATGTTTAAATTTCAACTCTCAATTTAACTGCATTCTTTAGATTTGTTGCATACAAAATGACCCAAAATTTGTTGCAAGTCAGGAGTGCCAACTGTTTTGAGCTGTCTAAATTGTGAGGACCCTCTTAAGTGAGGAAGACTGGCCTAAGAGCAGGAATAAACTCCGAAAGATTGAACATAGCCATAAAGCCATAAAGACTTATAAACGGATGCGATGTCTTACATGGTGAGATTCTTGCTATAAAAATGGCAGCCAAACAAATAGAGTTAAGCGAAACCACTTCTAAAGCTAGGTAGTCAGTTAGTAAGATTGCAAGAAAAACTTCGACATCAATAAGACACGATCAAAAGCTGTGAGAAACTGCCGTGAAGCGTTGTCAAAACTGCCAAGTGGAACAGTGATGAGTCTCAAGTCACAGTAATGTTGAGGGAATCAATGAAGTGGACGTTAAAATCACAATAGCAGTAACTATAACACTATCACCGATTAAATCACTTAAAAATGTCATTGACGAAATATGCTTTAACTAATATAGTATGTATGTATGTATTTATTTTAGAGTGACATTCACTGGGACCTAAAAGATCTATTGTGCCCCCTCACTTCTACTTAGTTTCTGAGTAGAGTCTCAGAAACTAGTAGCTCCTTTAGTCCTATTTCCCGGAGGAGTTTTAGGATGTCTACAGGCTTCAACTTAGGTAAATGTTCCTCTTCTATCCAGTACTCTCCCAGGTGCTGTGCTCTAGGATTCTGAAGTGCTGTGCAGTTGGAAAGTATGTGGATGGAAGTTTCTTCTTCCATGCCACAAAATCTGCATTCTTCTTCCTCTACTATTTTGTGCTTTTTCAGGGGCCCTTTCAGGGGCCCATTCAGGCGACATGTTCCGTTAGGATCCCTGCTAAAGCTCTTAGCGCAGTTTTACTTTGACTCATGCATTCATTTGATCACCCAAAAGAGTCTTTGATTGTGTGAGCCCTACTAATCTTTCCAATGGTCAGATCTTATCTTTTTCTCGGATTTACCTATTTCTTCCAATATTACATTGGGACTGATTCCGCAAAAGGGTCCAGACCCCCAGAAAGGTATTTCAGTTCATCTGCTATTTCATTTCCTTCTATTCCAGTGTGTCCTCTGGAATCCATAGTAAGGTTCTCGCCTAGTTCATTGAGTTTGTCTAGGCATTCCCACACCATTTTGGAACTGATTACACAAGAGCTCAGTGCTCTAATGGCTGCCCTGACTATCCGACATTATGATAATCCTTTGCCTTCTGTATTCTCTATCAATATTGAACTGGACGTACTTTCTTATGGCGTGGATTTCCGCTTGTGTATTGGCATTCTTTCCAAGTCTAGTAATGGTATTTGGATCCCATTCCTTCTTGTTGCTTAATTCAGTAACGAATTTCTTTCAACTAATATAGTAAGAGTGATGTATCAACCGAGCTGATTGCCACATAGCTAGAACCCTGTGACCCAAAATAGACAAGGTAAAAACAAAGAAACTCATATGCCCGTTTGCATCGTTACTTTTAGACAGTCTTAAGAAGACTAGTTTGCGTATCACCGCATTATAAGTTTTCCTTGAACTAGTTAAGGAGTCCTCAATATAAAGTTCCCGATTGTGACGACTTAAGTTCGACTTAGTTTGAAATCGCCGTTGACAGCTGATTTAGACTGACAAATTATTATTTGACATCGCATTGTGTTGCGGTTAGGTGGAAGTTTGATATACAATGATACATTTAACAAAATGGAGCTGGCAATAAACGACATTTTCGAAGATGATTCAGATATCCTAGAAATAATAGACTTCCCGACATCGTTTCCATTCCATTTGATCATTTCAACGACATAAAGAAATTTGCACTATGTTAAAAGATTTCGAGTGACACAGCAATGTTGTTTACGGGTTTCAGGATTGATTAAACGCTGAATTGTTTTCAAGTGAAATATTAACTAATCAGGTAAACCTACAAGACCAATTACATTAATAATGGCCTAGAGAATAGTAGAGAGTCTCTCATGAAATAAAATGTGTATTTCTTCTGCACCTTTTAACACCTTGTATCTTAAAAACTAAGAAGTTTAGAGAAAACTTGTATTTGTGTATTTTAAATACACATACATAAATACATCATGCCTCTAATTTACGGTACTTATTTACGAAACACCCTGTATAATATGCTTACCTTATTGATACAACGTCCATTGGCACATGTAAACTGGTCATCTGCGCATGATTGCGGCGTGGGACAATGATGTAACGTTACATTTTCATCGGCGCCATCTACACAATCAGGATCTCCGTCACACAACCATTTTCTTGGTATACACTGTGCTCTGCCCCATTCTTTATTAGCTTCGCAAGTGAATTCGTTTTCTTCATCGCATTTTCTATCGTCTAAAACACAATAAATTGTTCAATTATATCAAATATAATGTTGAAAATATTAAGATTAATACTTACTGCATTCATGTCTATTGTCTTCATCGCTGTTATCCAGACAATCGTTGTCTCCGTCGCAGATATATATTCTCGGTACACAATTTCCGTTGTCGCAAGTGAATAGATCACCGAAGCACGTGCGTCCGTCACTTCTGCAATACTCCGGAGGTTCATCTGCACCATCACCACAATCATCATCACCGTCACAGTACCAAGTCGCCGGTATGCATCTGTGATTCGAACATCTAAAACTGTTTTGCGGGCAAGTTCTTTGCGAGCAATGTAGAGGATTTTCATCGGAATTATCACCGCAATCATTATCACCGTCGCATAACCAATAAGGCTCCACGCAAATGTTGGTATTTTCGCATTTAAGATGATTAGTTGGACAAGTGGTGTTTTTAGGACATCTTTCGTGAGTTTCGTCAGATGTGATGTTGTCTTTGCAATCGTTAACGCCGTTACAAACCTAAAAACCGACAAATTTAATCGTTTTTTTTCAAATAATTTTTAGATGTAAGTTACCTGTGCCATTGGTATACATCTATAATTGGCGCAAGTGAATTCTCCCGGGGCGCAAAGTGGATATTTACAGTCTTTTTCGTCGGAGCCGTCTTTACAATCGTTTTCGTGGTCGCATTTCCAAGATTTGAATATGCAACGACCATTTGCACAGCGGAATTCGTTAGGGGAACAGGAATGGAAAGCTAAAAACGAAAAAAAAGTAAAATAAACGGTCATTAGAAGCAAATTCTTACAAATAATTTAATCGATATCGCAGAATGATTCTAATTCTGAAGCTTTATAAGTTTTGAAACATATTTCCTCAAATACAGTGACCGTTCAACTTTATTGTTGGTCTGTATACTTTGGCAAGTCTATCTGAATCCGTGAAAGGAATGCAGTTGAAAACATTCGATATTGCCACGTTTAACTATGGAAAAGCTAATGTGCTAAATATGTAGTGATAATAATTAGAAAAGGGACTTTTTATTATTAATAATATCAACAATATGATTAAACGTTAATGCTTTAATGTGCTTGCTTCCTTGGATTTTTTCTATTAACATTATTTTTTCAATTTATGAATATTGACAGATGAACACTTTTCCAAATTTGTTATGGGCTTCTTTAAGCTCTGGCAGCGTTGTACGAAAACCATAATTACCTCACCCTCCGAATTACATAATTGGTGATTTTTATCGAAAAATGACTTCTTATTGGCTAGCGCGTACGTGTGTTCTTCCCTCTCAATTCGTCAATTGACTGATATTGATTTATCCAGTGGTATTGTCAGTGACCTTTGTATTTTCAATTTTACTTGGTAAAATAGGTACCGTACGCTATTTGTACGTGTGTGACAGATATGCGCCATGTTTCCTCGCCTCTTACCGATGCCCCGTAGCTTCAGATAAACTTGCCAAACTATAGTTGTTGCTTAAAGCAACTTGCTTTTTAGTTGAACAGTAACTATTTCTTATAACATGTAACGTGATTTATTAAATACGACAGTATTACAGGAAACTCTCATAAAAATTACACAGTACTCCCTCATTTTTACGAATAAATGGACTCCTTTTAAAATTCTATCATATACCCACGGTAAATGTAAGGAGGAATTGCTACCACCTTTAAAGGTAGTTTTGTTAAAAAATGGTAGTAACTGATGAGGTGAGTTATACCAGAACCCAAGGAAGACAAGCTTTGAAATTCAAAGGGTGAGAGAGACGATAAGAAATAGCCGAGATCTACATTTAGTTGCGGTAGAGTTGAACAGGTGTAGGAAAAATCTTAACAGACAGAGCAGACCTCCAGATTTGCTAGATTGGATGTACATAAAGGGAGAAGGAAACTTCTTGAAGTACATTTTCTAGAGTGCAAAATAATTAATGAATCACCAGACACAGAACAATATATTATATTCTCGAAGACTCCGAACCGATGAAATAAGTGGAGTTGGAGAGTACTTAGGGACGTGGTAAAGCAAAGTAAGATAAAATGTACAATATACACATTTATCATATAAATTATAAGGGACCGGTTGTGATCTATCCAGCTAAGCAGCAAACAGAGTATACAGTATTATACTCAGTAGACTGTGTACGATCCTCGGCAAGCGCTTTGGACTAGGGTTCATACCAAAGGTTTGGAGAAAAATAAGGTTGATCTTCATTCCGAAACCTAGGAAAACAGGTGGCAATAAAGCAAAGTCTCTTACGCCCGTTTGCACCGTTTACTTTAAGACAGTCTTAAAAAGTTTGCGTTGCACCGCTCCATAAGTATTCATAACTTAATATAGTTCCCGATTGGGTCGACTTAAATTCGACTTTTAGTTCAAAATCACGGTTAATAGCTGATTTATTCTGAAAAACTTTTCATTATAGATGACATTTTTGAAGTTCATTCCATTAGGCAATCCAGTGACCTGTCAAATAAAATTCAATATGGCGACACAGGGCAAACCAATGTGATTTAATACATTGTGGACCGTGGATTTTGGTATACATAAGTGTTTATTTTGGAGAAAGGTGCTTTTATTTTGCTTTGGTGTCTCTATACTAATAATATACAATAAAAAGTTCAGTTTTATAAAACTTTTAAGCTGGGTATATCAATTTAGGACCAACTTTTGGTTGTGTACCTATATGAGAACATTATTTTTTTGTTAGTGATTTTTAGACTATCAAGAATTATTATTTAATATTTAGGGGTAAGTACACACTGACTAAAACATATACAATATTATAATGAAAGTGAAACTTTTATGAAATTGCTGGCATTTAAATTCCACTTGCTTGAATTGGAAGATATCACCTGTAGTATTTAACTTTTATGCTTACGGATTTCAGGAGTGAAACACCTACTTCAAAATGCCAACAACTTGTATTGTAGTCGGTTGTGGGAGCCGTTCAAACCGAGACCAAGTAAGCTTTTTTAAGGTACCAGCTGTTTTAAAGAACACATTTTTGGTGCACAAGAATGAATTAAGTAAGACGCGTAGAGAAATGTGGTTAGCAGCAATCAATAGAGATGATTTAACAGAATCAAAAATCAAATATCAGGCTGTATGTAGCAGGCATTTTGTTCAGTTTTGTTCAAAAACAATATTTATAAAAACTAAGAAAAGTGATATACTCTAAATAAAAAATACTAATCAAATGAACAATATACTAAACACTAATAAAATATACTAAATTGAAGCAAAATATACTAATAAATTCGACTAAAAAGTCTTGAGCACTGTTTATGACTGAATAGACAATACAAAACTAACCTATCTGTCTAAATTGTTTGCCCTGCACGGTCATATTAGGTCACGTGATCTGGATTGCCTAATTGCTAACTTTAAGCGTTTTCGATTATTTACTTTTGGCTACTAGTAGCAGCTCGTAGTGACTGAATTCCGTTCGTTTATTACCGGGCGTGACGCCTAGTCTTACCTTCCCCTTGCCCCTCAAGCACATACCGAAAAGTATGGGCTTCAAGCCACGGACATTAAATATTTGACGTTTGTCCGGTTTGACGTTTATTTAAAGGTTAAGATTGTGCCGATTACGATTTAATACGATTTAAACCTTACTAAAAATATCTAAATATGCAAAATTTTATTATCAAAAACATTATAATTGAAAACTGTTCTTCTAACAACACAGGAGATTCATTGGCATTGGCACATGTCAGGTGGTTTTGAGGATCCTAAAAAATCGTGTTCGATTTGCTCAAAAGTCGTGACGACTGAGGCGTCACGCACAAGTGCTTGAAGCCCAAATAAACGAAAGCAACATTTGTTGTTTCCTTTGTATTTATAGGTTAACCGTTAACATTTGACGCAGGTGAAAGCTAACAACTGTCACTCGATACAAAGTCAAATCTGAAAAGTCATTAATAAGTTACTAGATTTTCTCAGTGTTGTATGTATGCTATGCGTCAAGCAGTTGTCGTCCTTTACCGACGTGTCATCCAGAGAAAAAGAATGTTTCATTGACTGAAATAAGTTTCCATTATTTGATTAGGCAACCCTTTCAAAAAAGGTCATGATTATAATATATAGGTACAACATTCAATACCACATCTTTAAAGTTAATCAGCTGAAATCTGAACTTTGATCTCAGCCTACTACGATTTCACAAATGGGGTCACTTTTCGATATTTTGCTTCGCGTAAGAAATATCGAAAAAATATATTCAAAGAAGTTGTTCAGAATATCATTACAACCCCACATACCGAAATTCGTCACATTTATTATTACAAGATATTGTTTAATTTGATCAATATTCCTTTGAAAGTGCTGTTTATTTTACTAAAATATTTGAATACATGACACCGTGTCAAAATTTTAATTTCCACGGCACAATAATTATCAAAATAAATAATAATTTCGTATACTTGGACCAAAAAATGAAAAAATAAAAAATGCGAGTTTTGTGATAACATTTGGTATGTGGGGTTAACATAATATTCTGAACAGCTTTTTGTAATAATATTTTTCGATATCTCTAACGCGAAGCAAAATATCGAGAAGCGGTTTTGTTTGTGAAATCGTAGTAGGTTGAGTTTAAAGCTCAGATTTCAGTTGACTATTTCAAGAAATGTGGCCCATCAACCTGTATGACTCTACAAAAATCCGAATCTTTAATTCTTCAAACAGCGAAAATATGGTAGTGTCTTTATCTTAAATGCGGCACACTGTATAGTAATGATCTGAATTGCATAAATTGTACGGAATTGGCCTCAAAATTGGGAATTGGGATTGCCGCAGCATTCAATAGTGATGGATTTCGAATAAGTATCTATTGGGAAAAGTGGCGACAAGATATATCATCATCGTACTAAACATCAGTAGGAATTGACTAAGAATTATTACAGGTCATGCTCCGCTAAGAAACCTTCTGCCTAAGATGAGATCTCAGCTGCAGGCTTTGTGGCATGGAGATCGAGTCCGTGACCAACGTCATATTTAACTGTGGAGACTGGGAAGGCAGAAACAATTTTCGGAAAGACCAATGTGTCACCTGAAACAATTGGCCAAACGATCTATATCATCTACCCAACAGTACGGTTATAACTAGGTGGCTGGACTAAATTGGGAGGTAGAGTACAATAAGGCAAATACATTTACCCCTTCTGAAGTTTCAAAAAAAAATTAACTCGGCGGCTAAAGTTATGAATTAAAAAAAATACTTACAACAATAGTTCGTGTCTTCGTCACTGTTATCCCCACAATCGTCTTCGCCATCGCAGGCCCACATTCTGGATATGCATCGACCGTTGGCGCAATAGAATTTACTGGAATCGCAAGTTAAATTTTTAGCCACGCACATTTTGCCTTCGTTAACCAATTTGGTATTTTCGTCGCATCTACATTCGGCAGTACCGTTGGGCGCCGGATGACAACTCTGCGCGCATCCTCCGTTATTTATCAGACACGGATTGATGTTACATCTTTGTCTTCGGCTGGAATAAATTTGTATATCCCTCGGACTGTCTTCCAGTCTCTTAACTATTTCCACCATATTAGCACCTGTATGTTTCTCAGCTCTATAAACTCCTCTCAACTGCAAATCCGTCCAGTAAATGTATTTACCGAAAACTGTGATAGAAAACGGGTAGATAGTAGCCGCTATGAGCACTTCGCGATTTTTTCCGTTCAAATCAGACCGTTCGATCTTTTCTCTAACAGCGTCCGTCCAATACAACATTTGTTCATCGTAATCTATGGCTAATCCGCTCGGTTGAGCTAGATTTTTATCTACTATTATACGCTTAAGCGACCCGGCCATGGTGGTTCTGAAAATTTTACCGGTAGTACCGAATTTACCCCAATCGGTGTAGAAAAGTGTACCGTTACAAGGGTCTAATACAATAGCTCTAGGTCTTTCCACTCGAGCTATCATTACGAGATCTTTTCCGTCTAAATTCATCGCGTATATACTTCTATTCGAAGAATCCGTCCAGTATATCTTCTGCTGCGTCCAGTCGTATGCAATACCTTCGGGGTTGATGCCTTTGTTGCGCAGATTTATTATCGAAGAACTGTCGGGTTTCGTAGCGGGTATTTTAGCTATTCTAGCCCACGGTTTTATCTGCGTAAAGAATATATTTTTGTGTTTATAATCGAAGTCGACTCCGACTACGTTTGTGAGATTTCCTATCGGCGCGAATGGCACGTTCGTATTTTGCGGATCTAAATGTACCGTTCGAATTTCAGTTCTGGTTGAAAAAACGATGTATTCGTCAACGAAACCGCACCGTCTGTCTTCTGTGAGGTTTCCTGTAGCGCAGTCGCATTTGAAGGAAGGTTTTTGCGAATTAGCGATATCGGTGGGGAATGAAAAACAAAGTTGCTCACATCCGCCGTTTCCGAATTTCCTGCAAGGATTGGAATCGTCCAAGGGTTGATTTGTTATATCGTATATAGCGATGTCTCTCAAATTCGATAAGTTGTTTCTAACTTTCGTCGGCAAGGAAGAATTTCCCGGTAATTTTGAAGCTCTAAATATGGATCTTAAATTCCTATCCACCCAGTATAGCTCGCTCTTATATATTGCTATACCTTTAGGGTTCGGTAAGTTTCTACGAATCACTTGTCTGTTACCGCCGCTGTATGATATTTTTTGTATCATATCCAATTTCGAATCCACCCAATAAACGTCGTGTGTATTCAAGTCGATGGTAAGATCGGTCGGGTTACTTATTCCAGACGTCACTAACGGTAACCAATCCGATCCGTCCAAGTTAGATTTCCCTATTCTCGGATATTGTCCGTAATCTATCCAGTATAACTGTCTTTTTATCGGATTCACGGCCAATTCTCTCGGAGCGTCTGTCGTAGACTTGAAAATCACTTTTCTATATCTACCGTCCAACCAGCAAACTTCTACGTAATTCTCGTGCGGGAAAACGTTGGTGAAGTACATATTTCCGGCTATCCAATCTATTGCAATTCCTCTAATTCCGTTACTTCCGATACCGTCTTTGATGATGTGTTGAAGCTCCGTACCGTTTGGTCTTATTCTGAATATTCCGTTCCAATTTCCTCTGTTAAATTCTATCCAGTAAATCCAATTATCCGCGAAATGTACGTCTACGTGGAGTATATGATGCCCCGGTCCGGTTATAGGTACTATAGCTTCTGAAGTATCTTTAAGACTGTAACCTCTGGTCATGTCCAATTGTGATACGACGGCGAAAGTTCGATGTGGCGAGCAATTTATGTCGTTCTTTCTATAACCGATTCCACAGGCGCATGTTCTAGTTTTGTCTTCGGCTGGAATACAAATTTGTTCGCATCCTCCGTTATTTTGAAGACACGGATGATCTACTGTAGGTCTTTTTTTGAATATCGTGAAATATTTCAAGCTTGGTTCGTTTTCTAGGATTATTCTTGGATTATTACCAGCCGGTAAAGCTACTTGTACTAGTTTTTCGTAATCGGGGTCTAAATAAAATAATCTACTACCCAAAACGCCGATAGCTTTGGGGAATGATATGTAGTTTTCTTCTGTTACTATTGTTGTTCTTTCTTTTCCGTCGACTCCTACTTTTATTATTAACGCTGGGAATCTAGTGGTGAAGTATAAAGTTTTAGTGTCTAAATCAATCACTAGAGCGTCTGGTTTTTCTATTTTATCTACCAATACAACGGGATTAGTTCCGTCCATGTTTGCTTTACCGATTTTTTGGGGTACTCCATAACCACCCTCGTCTGTCCAATATATTTTACCATCTAACGGGTCTAAGCAAATAGTTCTCGGTGAAGCTACCGAAGTTTCGTTACCATCGTTTGCTAGTATAATCGTTCTATGTTTCACTTTTCCGTCTATTCTAACCACTTCGATGTTGCTGGCTTTTCTATTACCAATAAACAGATTTCTACCGAGCCAATCGAACGCAATAGTTGAAGGTGATCCTATTATACCGTTATCTATACCAAGAACTTGAGTTTTGTTTCCACCAGTATACGGAGTGCTCCATATTGTACAGTTTTCACCTTCTTCGTCTTTGCTTTCCAACCAATATATCAAGTTATTCCTTCTGTCATAATCGATTTGTACTCCATGTTCAATACCAACTATTGGAGTGATATGACCAGTCGATTCTTCTCCGACTGTTAACGATACATCCACAATTTGAGTACCTTTCATTACCATCAAGTAATTACTATCTTCTTCGCTACAAGTACCGCCGGAGTTCAATTTAAAACCAGGTTTACATTTGCAAGTATATCCGGTACTGCTGGATGGTGATAGTAGACAAATGTGTTGACAAGATTTAGATTCGCAGGGATTTATAGTTACTGGTTGCAAAGATGGATGATGGACGTGTATGCTTAAAGGTTGAGATATTAAATGAGATACGACGGTTTGATTGTCTCCTTTATATTTGTGAGCGGATAGAACTCTATTCAACTGCCTGTCGGTCCAGTAAAGTGTATCTTCGAATATTGTTAACGAGTGTGGGTGAAGTAGATAGTGACTTCCAGCGAGTACTTGTTGTCGTCCGGATCCGTTGTAGTAGCAGAAATCGATGAAATCTAATTTGGAGTCGGCAAAGTACACTCTTTCAGTTGATATATCGAGGGTTAAACCGTTGGGCCAGTATATTTTAGTGTTTATGATGGTAGATCTGTTGGTACCGTCCATTCCCATACGTTCAATTCTTGGATTTTCTCCCCAGTCGGTCCAGAATAACCATCTTGTACTGTGAAAAGAAACAAAGTAAATAAAGTATGAAATTCCAAGTGGTGTTTTACTTACCCTGGGCTTGGATCCAAACACATTCCTCTGGGTTGAGTGATATTTTCTCTAGCCAAAACGATTCTATTATCTCCATTTTCTTGCGCAACTTCGATGGTATTCAATTTCGAATCTAGCCAGTAAATATTCTTTCCAATCCAATCGTAAGCGAGTCCTTCCACTAAATCTAGGCCAGTAGAAATTATTTCAACGGGTTCGTTACCTCTGTCGAGTTTGGAAATCTTCTTTAATTTCATATCTGACCAAAAGATGGTGCCAGTTAACATGTTCGAAGCCGTCGCTACTACGTTTTCTACTATAATCGGTACTCTTTCCAGACCTTGTTCTTTTAAATCAGCCACCAAGATGGAATGTCTGTTGGATATTATCAAAAATGCTGCTGTATGATCTGAAATAGAAAATTGTTAAAACTGTTTATTCGCGTAGAGCTGCACAAGAGGTTTGTATTTTTTCCGGTATCAATACAAACCTCAAGTGTAATTCGGCAGGACAATTTGGTGCCTGATAAAAAAAGTTTTACTAAATGAATTAAGTTTTACTTATGAAAGTATTACTTAGAAGAAGAAACGGTGCAGTTGGCACTAAGAATAAACATATTTATATTTGACCGTATGATGATAAAACAATGACCTTAGAACATAAAACAGACAGGAAGGAGTCTTGTCACTCATTAGCTGTAAAAGAAAATGCGACGGAAGTCGCCATTTGCAATGTAGCATTCGAAAAGATGGTTGTCACATACTGGTGCGCGCACCAAAAGCTCTAGTCCCGACTAGGGTAAAATTTAAGCTGACAAAAAAGTCACATATGACAGCTTAAGCATTTGAATTTATTCTGCCGATATGAACATTTAGATGTCAATTATTAATTATTAAATAAATTATAAAAAAGAAAAAGTATGGAACGTTACATTGGAAAAAGGTATACATATTCTGGTAGAAAATGAGCAGGATATGGCAAATGGTTAATTTTGGACAAACTTGATAAGCAACTCGCTCCTATGTTCCTTTATAAGTAAATATTTTAGTTTCCCTGGGTGTCTATTCACTAACAGTGAGAGCTCATACGAGAGTACTCATAGGTAGTTATAAAGTGCGCATGCGCGCTATATCATAATTTGCAATTTCGAGAGAGCTCGCATGCGCACTTGATAAGAGTTTATTTTCGTAGGAGCTCTCACAGTTAGTGAATAGACACCCTGAAACTTATTCACTTATTCAGGCAAAGATTTGAATGGATAAGTTTTCAATTTGATTTGTCAAGTTGTCAACAACCGAACAAACATAACCTTGAAACAAAGCACTCCATCACCGTTCGAAAACCTAGAGCGAGTTTAGCACACCGAAGTGAGTTTTTACCCCCACTCCTTAAAACAATTTTCATACCAACAACCAGCTTCTCGAACGCAGCCCAAAACCCTAATTATGACTCATTTGTGAAGTTGACGTTTACTGACGTAGATTGTAGGCACGTTTTTTTACATCATTTATTCACCATTGGTTGAAAGACGTCAGTCTCCGCTGCAACGACATGTTGTAGTCATCAGTGGCACATAAAAAAACGCAGTTGTTATTTAAATCATCTGACCACTGACAATCTATTTCTAAGTTGATTGTTGTTATTAGCAATTCATCTGATAGTTCCACTTGAAATTTTTTCAATTTATGACGCTGTTAATAGCGCCGTCAATACCATGTTACCACATTTTAAATTTATTTCTATTAATTCGCCCATTCCTTCGACCGCTTAAAAAAATCGTTAGTTTTTTGAGGTTAAGCTGTCATTTTGTGAACCACCAAAGTTATCCACCACCTCGATACAACGGTGGAGTGGTTTGCAATTTTGGTTGATGCAACAGTAATAAATGAACGCGTCATTTTTCAAATCTACAATCTACCAATGAATATAAAAACGCAGTTGGTCGATTGGTGGATCTACCGGTGAATATAAGAACATGCCTTGTTTATGTAGTTTTTTTGGTGAAAATAAATTTAAACGAAAGTATTATCAGAAGTATTATTCTATATTCGTATTTTCATTGCTCCTAGACAATATTGTTTGTATAGGACAAAGGACAGCTTATAGTTTTATATTTAATACATTTCAATAAGCTACAATTTTAAAATTTCACATATCCCATACCCTATACAAACAGTACGCCACTGTCAAAACGGAAACGACTATTCACCATTTGCAACCTCCTTTTTGGACGCAAACTTATTTGTTAAATGCTCCTTCCTGTCTGTTTTATGTTCTAAGAATGTGACTTACGATATGCCATTACCCCTCTCTTCTTTTTTATCGAATATCGGAAAATATAATCAATAATTTTTGTGCATTATGTGCAACAACTCATTATTTATCCGACACGTTCGATTAACACCCACGCAATTGGGCCGCTGGTGCCAGCGATATGACCGTAATGTTCCTTTTGGTCATTACGTAATTAGATCTCAGAAGAACCGCTATACTGGTACAAATGACCAAATATTTTGTGTCGCCATCTCCCGGTCTTTCAGATCCCCTCTAAATTACAGACTGCCCTAAAATGCTTTAAATACTTTGTCTCAAATTTTTAAATGGAACTTTTTTTTATCTCTCAAGACAACGGAGGTATGTAACTTCGGAGTATAAGTTATTCACTTTGTATACCTACGTGGATTAAATTATCAAAGGTAATACCACGAGTGCTTCAAATTCTATCTGATATACTGATAATTCTGCTTCCTCAACGATAATACTATGTTTACTTTGAAACGTCAACATTTTACTTTGAATTTGTCATTATTGACAACTAAAAGGGCTTCGAAGTTCATTGAAAAATGAACACAAACCGATTCAGTGCCATCACCCAAGAGAATATTGAAGATTTAATACAAAATTCCACTCCACAATTGACGAAAAAAATAATCTTCCCAAATATAACTCGTTCTCCAAATTTTTCAAATAATTTTTTCTTTTCCACGAAAACTTGTTTATTTGAGGCAAAAATATTCAAACAAACCGAATTTAGATAAAATTAAATCTTCAATATTCTCTTGGGTGATGGCACTGAATCGGTTTGTGTTCATTTTTCAATGAACTTCGAAGCCCTTTTAGTTGTCAATAATGAGAAATTCAAAGTAAAATGTTGACGTTTCAAAGTAAACATAGTATTATCGATGAGGAAGCAGAATTATCAGTATACCGAATGATTGACTAGAATAATGTATTGCTATTGGTTAAAACCACCAAAATGTCGATTTTGACAAGTGAAAAAAATAATCAATTGAAATAAGATCTACTTACTGAAAGCTTTGCAGGACTGTTTATCCGGTTCCAACTGATAACCTCCCGTGCACGAACAAAAGTACGATCCTTTAGTGTTTGTACAAATTTGAGAGCAAGCTCCTGGAGGATCGCACTCGTTCAAGTCCTCACAGTTCATCCCGTCTTTCGACAACGTTTCTCCCACCGGACATAAGCATAACGGTCCCTGAAAATTAAAAATTAATCATTCTATTCAGAAAAAAAATAAACAAAACTTACCTGTGGAGTTTGTTTGCAGCCATTAGAACACAATCCTCCTTGGTGTTTACATTCATCGAAGTTACAATCTGGACCTTCGTCGGCTCCGTTTGGACAATCACTTTTACCGTCGCAAACGCTGGTGAGGTTGATACAACGCTCAGAAACATCCGGACATAACCATTGATTAGAGGGGCATCTGAAAGGTGGTTTCACGCAAGCGTGGATGTAACTCTCATCTGAACCGTCTTCGCAATCTTTCTTTCCGTCACATATGTACGCCTAAAAAAAAGTGTTATTAGTTATTTTACAAGAGAGTTATTTATTTTTTTCTTACTTTGAAAATACATTGCGTGCTGTTACATTTATAGAAATTATTTGGACAATTTATGTTTCCACATGTTTCAGGCTCGTCGGATCTGTCATCACAGTCGGGAGTTCCATCGCAATGCCAAGCTTTTGGTATGCATATACCGGATTTCACACACTGGAATTGTTTTTCAGGGTTACACTGATCAGGAGCGATAGATGCTAGAAAAAAATACAACAACAATAGAAAGTATTTTAAAAGTTTGTAATAAAAACTTACGACAACCAACTTCATCACTACCATCATTACAATCCGGAATTCCATCACATTTATAACTTTCTTGTATACATTGCTTCAAATCACTGCATTTGAACTGATTACTTTGACAGGTTATCGGCGGACAATCCTTTTCGTCTTCTTTGTCGAAACAATCGTCGTCACCGTCGCAAACCCAGTTCTGTGGTATGCAATGGCCGTTTCTCGGACAAGTGAATTGGTAGTAAGCGCAGGTTTTTTCTGCGCACGAATCACCTTCGTCCGATCCGTCTCCGCAATCGTTTTCCGAATCGCATTTCCAACTGTTCGGAATGCATCTACCGTTGTCGCAATGGAATTGAGTACTAGAGCAAGTTACGTTAACACAACCGGTTTCGTCACTGAAATCACCGCAGTCATTTTCGGCATCACATTTGAAGGTCATTGGGATACATCTTCCGGATTTACATTGGAATTCGTTAGCACCACAGGTCGGTTCTGAAATACAAGAAAATATATTTAAGTTGAGCTAAAGCTACAAAACCGTTAAACTTGATGGAAGAGAGGTTAGACGGAAACAAGGAGTCAAGTATTTAGGTTTGTAGTGAACAAAAAGGGATCTAATAGTATGAAGGAACCTGGCAGGGAAAGCTGGGGTTGTAGCCCAAAGATCTTGAGGTTCTTGTACACAGCAGTAACGAAAACAATCCTCACTCGTGGAGCCATAATGTGGAGTAGTGAGATTAGCATATTGATGACAAGAGAAAACCTTTCCAGAATTCAAAGACCATCCTGTATATGCATTACAGTAGCAATGAAAACATGGAATTAGCTCTTACCAGTAAAAAATGGCAAAACTGTGCAGACAGTTCAAAAGTTCATTCCACGAGAACACACTTTATGCTTCCCAATGTATTAGAAGACAAAAAGTATGAAGGCATCCTAATTAGGAAAGGGAACTTAGTTGTAAATTGTATGAGAAAACATACAATTTGCTAACAAAAAGTTTTATTCATCTAAAACTAACAATATTTCAATACTTACTGGTACAATTTTGATTCTCGTCGCTGTTATCCAAACAATCATCGTCTCCATCACATACCCATGATTTCGGAATACACCTTTGATTGCTGCAAGTGAAATCCCAAGCGTTCGGACACGCTTGAACGGGTGGTTCATGATTGGGATCAGATTGACAAGTTTTTTGATCGCCAGCCAATCGTTCTCCGTACGGACAACCACATTTAGCCACTAGTTGATTATTATTCTCCCTAGCTAAAGCAAAGCACAATTTCTGACATCCCCCGTTATTATTCCAGCAAGGATGCGAATCTAGAATATATTGTTCCTTTTCGCTGTAAATTTTAACGCCATACAATCTATTAGTTTGAGGTTCTTTCACTAGGATCTCTTCATTAGCTCCGGTTAGTTTATGTAGTTTCAATATGGCGTCCAATCTCCAGTCCGTTATGTACATGTACATATTGTAGATAACTATACTGAAAGGATGTCTTATCAACCTCGAATTGACAGTTTTAACGTCACTACCGTCTAAATTCGCATGTTGCACGTGGTCTAAAAGAGCGTCGCACCAATACAACCGATCGCTGTCGAAATCTATCGAAAGTCCGTTCGGCCAACCGAGAGTTAGATTTTTAAACACCATCACACCAGTTCCGTCCGTTAAAACTCTTGAAATATTAGCCGGTCGATCCCATTCGGAATAAAACACAAAGCCTCTGTTGGGATGTACTACAATAGCTCTCGGTCTTTTCAAGTCTTTTAATAATGTTCTACGATAAGTAACGTTTCTAGTAGACAATACGTTTAAAGTCCCTTTGCGACTGTCGATGTAATACAAGTTTTTAGCGGCCCAATCCACTGCTAAACCTTCGACTCCCTCGTTCTGAGACGCTAGCACTATTTCCTTATCAGTCCCGTTTCTGTGTACTCGATAAATAACGTCTTGAAGCACGTCTGAATAGTAGATAAAATTGTCTTTAGCGTCGTAATCTAGACCGACGAATCTAGCGCGACGGGAAACTACCGGTAGAATAGCATCGCTGAAACCTTCGATAACCGGATCAATAACTTTACCTTTGATAAATCTTTGTTGGGAGTACATTAAGAAATCTTCAACAATATTACAATTATGCTCATCCGAAGCTAGTTTCCAGCCGATATTACAAGCACATCTGAAACCTAATTCGTTATCAGTTTTCGTAACGACGCACATATGTTGACAACCACCGTTATTATGTCCACAAGGGTTTTCTATATGCGTTTGCACTCGTTCGTGAACCGCCTTTATAGCTTTGAGATCTCTTATGTCTTTCATTCGGTATACTGATTGTATGCTACCGGTTTCGTACTTATCTACGGACATCACACCTTGTTTGGTACCGTCTGTCCAATAGACTCTGCTTTCGAATAAAGTTAAGCGCGCAGGACTTGGTACTTGTTGTCCGCGTACCACTAAAAATCTTTTTCCACCATCATAATCGACCGTTTCGATGTAATCCAGCAAAGAATCACACCAGTACACTCTTTTAGCGATAATGTCCAAGGCGATACCTGAAGCTTTATAAGCAGCTTCCGATACTATAGAAACCGCTTTCGTACCATCCATGTTGGTTCTTAATACTTGTGAACTGTCAGCTACAAACATCAAACCTTCGGTGGGGTCCAAGGCTATGTCAGCAGGGTTGGTTAAGTTGGATCCCAATACCACAGCGTGCCATCTTCCATGTAGCTCGAAGATGTCTACTTTTTGTCCTACCGAATCAGCTACGTATAATTTGTTGCCTATCCAGTCTACAGCTATTGCTATCGGTAGCCACGATCCTGGTAGTGTTAGGTCGATGTCGGGAGCTGAAAAGCCTGGAGTACTCACTATTTGTTGGGAATGTACCTTTTTAGTTTTTGTATCAGACCAATAAAGCATGTTTTTGTTATAGTGAAAGTCCAAGCCGCTAGCTCCAGTGGTGTTAACGACAACTTTAAGGTTACTTCCAGTTTTAGTCATGCTGAATACAGCTTTGTCGTGGGCGAAGTATAAAAGTAAAGATGATGAGTTTGCGGCTTCGCATCTGTTTTTGTCTTTGATTGAATATCCGGGTGCACATGAACAGCTGTAACCTGAGGGAAGAAAAAGATAAATATAGAGAAGAATAGATATTTTGAGATGATTAAGTTACCTCCGTCAGAGTTGGAGCAGAACTGGTCGCAATAGCCCCATTCTAAACATTCGTTTCTGTCAGTACACGTTCTATTGTCAACTGATAGTTTTTTACCATCCGGGCAGTAGCACGAACCTCCTGTCAGAGACGCTTGACATTTGTATTCGCAGCTGAGGATTGGGCAAGATAATTTTGCTAAAACAAAAAAAATTATAAGCGAATTCGAACACTAACTGGGATAGTGAGATCCAAATAAAATACGTCTAAATCCCGTTTGTAATTAAGAATGATTTATTAGTTTTAGTCAATTTTTCAGAGTCCTAAATAATTGATAAATCAATACACATTTTGTATCAATTTTTTTGTCAATTTTTAAATCATCACAATTTTAATTGACGTGATATATTTATAGAACCGGTCCTATTTTCTTTCAATTAATTCACAGCTTAGGGCAATAATACAGGGTAATATTTACTTTAACGTTGTTTATTTTGCAGTTCCAAATAGATTGGTATCACTGATTTTGCAGCATAGTCTCTAGTATCTATTCATTTATTTATTAAAACACCATATTTTGAGTTCGAAATAAATTGATCAATATTGCATGTAAAAATGTCGTGGTCACATTATCAATTAGTCTCATCGATAGAACTTTTTAATAGAAAGTCCTCACCTCTATAAAGTCAAAAATGCACAATATAAAAATAAGCATATTATACGTGCTTCTGCTTATAGTCCAGTCGGGTTAACATTAAAGGTGGATTTTTGATGAAAAATGGGCCTGTTCGCAATGTTTTCGAATTTTACTTGAAAAGTATTAAATTTATCGTGCATATTTATGGAAACAAAGTTATAGAGCGTGAAATTTGCTATAAAATTCCGTGGTTCAGAATGTGAGAATTCCCATCTCTGCAGCCACAGCGGATGAATAAGTAAAAAAAAATTGAAAAAACAGCTGTTTTTCAGACGCAAAATACTAATGCAATTTATGAAGCAATGTAAATCATCATTTGTCTCATAATACATTATTTTTTCTCTAACTGAAAGCAACAAGCGCGGTTCCGATATCTTATTTAGTTGCTGAGTAATCTAATTGTTAATAAACATTGATTAAAAGAAATAGACATTGTTAGAATAAAGACATATGCCACAAAAAATTGTTTAAACTTACAATAATGTTTTTACAATACTAGTATTTTAAAATTCAAATTTCAATGCACTTTCCGACCACAACCCGAGGATTTCCGAACGCTACCGATGATACGTGTGATGTCATATCTCTTGTTTGTTTACTTATGTCAATATGGCCGGTATTGCATTAGGTTATGTGTAGTTGTGTGTTTACGTTGTATTATAATCAACTATTAATTGCTTCATCAACGTAAAAATATCATTTATATGTTTATTTGAGACCATCACGTGTTTGTGTGTGCTTTTTTTATTTCTAAAAGTTAACGTAAAGTGGAAAGTGGACACAAATATTCGATACTTCCGAGGATATTTTAAAACTTTTGGAAGAATATATTTTATTTACTAGTTCAGTGTTCAGTGATCGATTTTTTCTTATTTTGTGAGTGAAGATATGGCTAGCGAAGGTTTTGTAAAAGCACAAACTGATAACTTGCCCAAAGTAGATTCATTTATGCTGCTTGAATTTATGAAGTCATACAGCTGCTTTAATGCAGAGGAAATAAGAGGAGTAAAAGTATTATCGTAAGTACGGTTTTATTTATATGATATATACCAACCATATGTCGATGTGAGGTCGTAAGAAAATGATGTTTTTATGGTGGATTCCTAGACATATAGGTACATAACCTCAAACTATTTAAGAATAAAAATTACCAGCATAGCAGTAGGTTCTTACATTAAAATGGTCTTCACAAACAAAAGTAATGCCCTTCTCTTAAGTGTATTTTTGCTTGCGCCTCCAGGTAAAGTAACAAATATTTTGTCTGGAGTTTTAATAGACGTTGATTTACACACTGGAATAATGCAATACTTGGAATACAAAGTTTTTTTTCGGCTTTATCCATTTTTAAAGCTTTCAGAAACAAATTAGTTCACAAGAACTCAGAGCGTGCTACACGAATAAGAACGTTAACAAATGACGTCACTCCTTGGGGCAGCCATCTTTATGACGTAAAGCGCGTTTTGGCGGACTTTCAAATTTTATGATTTTTAAAGTAGTTTTAAAAGTAAAGTTTGTATTTTTTTGAAAAAAAAAGCCATGCAAGGTGTTAGGAGACCTGATAAAGCGTCAATTCCCACAATAGCAAAATTTATGCTTGTACCCTATTGTAGATAATTTTGAAAGGTAGGTGTGTTGTTTCCACACATATACACGATAAACTCAATACTTTACGAGTAAAATTAGAAAACATGTCGAAAAACAGGCCCATCTTTGGTTGTTTTGGCTATAAATTGTTATTGTGCAATTAGAACAGCCTAAAAACTGGTGGAGGCAACGGATTATCATTAACCATGATATTTTTAAGGGATTCCATAATAAATCTTGCCTACTGCTTTCACATCCATGTTTTGATAGTTTTTGGGCTAACCCGACTGGACTATTATATGAAAGCATTTTAAATTAGAGATTCCCGTTTTTGCAATGTTATTTTTTCATACCTCTGATTGATTGGTTCAGCACCACTGGTCAGAGGCTTAGAGTCCTCGGCATCTCAGCCTTTAGGCTCTTTCTGCTCTTGGCTGTACCGTTTATATGAAGAGACCAGTAGCCCTTATCAAACTCAAGTGTTTTCACTAGGTCCTTTTTGGAGAAATCCTACCTTGAATGTTTTATTCCTAGGAGTCTAAATTTACAATGAGGTTCCTCTGATAAACGTGAACATTGTTTATAAGAATCTACATCTTCTACTGCCAATTCTTGATTCAGCATTTTAATTGTTCCTAAGCCTTCAGTAATTCATTTATTCATACTTTTGGGTTGTGCTCAACAGCCCAGGCACTTGAACTGAATTTTTGTACCATTACCCATGTTATCTACCTACTTCCATTCCAGAAGCTTCGTGTCTTCTAAATAGGCCGCCAGTTTATCTGTAGGAATCTTCAGTAGTTATGATAGTTGTATTATTTCCTCTCCAAAGTGCTTCTGTCTGAGTCCTTGTAAGTTCTCACAGAAGCAGAGTATGTGAGTAGATGTTTGATCGTAGAGATCATATTTTCTGCACCTAGGTTCACTAAATTTTCCCATCCTGTGCAGATGCTTCCTCAGGGTGCAGTGTCCAGTCACCAGGTCGGTAACTGTCTTCAAATTTGAACAGCCTGGACAAGAGTTCCTTCCGTACCTTATTCAGCAAACTCTTAGTATGGAGGTGTCCTTGTGTTAGCCTCCATTTGAGTTGGTGTTCCCTAACTAGTCAGTTCTCGACTTCCCTTCTTATGTAATCCTAAGCCTTTTCGCTCCTACTTTTTAACCATGATTTCCTTATTAGTCTCTTGTTTATAACTTTTCTCTTCCTTGCAACATTTATTATTACTAAATTCATAATAGATGCTGGTATAATATTAAAAAATCAACATCCATATTCATATTTAGAACAGTAGACAGTTAAGTATAAAAATACCTAAACTTGAAGAGGCTCCCGCCAACTGAAGTGTGCATAATCACATCCTAAATAAATGATTAAAACTTTGAGGGTTGCACTGCATTTAGGACCCTAAAAAAACTACTGAAACTTGTAATAAATAATTGATAATTACAAACGGGTTTTAGAGAAAAAAGGCTTTTTTTTGTTTACTTAAATACAAACTTACAACAAGCAGCTTCCTCATCGGCGTTATCGTCACAGTCTTTCTTCCCATCGCATAGCTTATTTTTCGGTATACATTTATGCGTCCCGCCTGGACCTCCTTTCGGACAGAGGAATTTGTTATCTGGACATGCTATGGCCGTACAATTAACTTCGTCCGATCCATCTGAACAATCTTGGTAACCATCACAACGAAATTGACTAGGAATACACAAAGCGTTGGCGCATCGAAATTGGACACCGTGACATACCGGAAAATCTAATCAAAAAAAATTATTCAATTTTTGTTTTCTCAGTTTTAAAAATTCAACTTACTGCATCCAGCTTCGTCGGAATTATCTCCACAATCGTCCTTGTGATCGCATTTTTGTGACGTCTCGATGCATCTGTGTCCTTTCGAGCAACGGAATTGGTCTAATCGACACGACACTCCCGGGCATCCTTCTTCATCTTTACCAGTTCTACAGTCGATGTAGCCGTCACATTTTTTTTCTTTAGGAATGCATGGATCTATTGCTTTAGTTCCACATCGAAAATCGTCAGCTTGACAAGTCCGGTATGCTAAAAAAAGAAGAATATTTATATATAGTTGAGTGAGGTTGAGTTATAAGATAGATTTTGTTAATTTTTCCGTATAGGCTCGATCTCCTTATTTAGGTTAGGTTAGGTTAGGTTTGTGGTTTGTGGGTCTATAAGGCGACTGGCAAGAGTCATGGGTAATTAAAATTGTAATATTTTGTTTCATATTTTAAATTGTATTTCATTGTTTTCCTGTTATATTTTGTGCTTTTTTTAGTATTGTATTTTTATTGTTGCATTTTGTATTCGCCCACTTTTAATCTACTTTTAATCTAATTTTGTATTAAAATGGTATGACCGTTAAATAAATAAATAAATATTGTGGCTCACACCTATTCACATTTCACCAAACAAATTCAGCTTCTTAACAAAGCCGATTAGTTTATTTGGTGAATAATATTTCAGGTCCGAGGGCGAGAGAGAGACCCTGCCAAACATACATACCATAGACAAAATAAAAGAGAAGTATAGGTGGTATAAGGCATAACGTTTCTGCGCAACTGACCCGCGCATCGAGTCGCTTCGGTCGTGAGAACTACAAGACTTTTTACAAAAGGGAAATAGAATAAAATAGTTTAAAATACTATAAATTACATTTCACTTCAATATTTATCCTTGGATAAATATTATGAAATATCCTAGTATATCAACATTGGCTGGTGTGAATCTAGCTTCTGCTTGTCAAAGTGAAAGTGTCAATAATTATTCTACAAAATGGTCGGATTTAAAATTAGTTTATTTATAAATTTATTTGAGATTTTAGCTCTAATTAAAGAAATAAAAGTAGGTAAACCTTTAAAATATCTTCACCAAATATAATACGTCATAGTTGTATTGCAAAAAATTGTAACTAACTAACCAATTTAAATATCCCGCCCTCAAAAATTAGTTCCAACAACCCTTCCTGGAGCGCTTCGATCAAAGTGATGCCAACTGTTACTACAGGGTCAACAACTCTCATTATATCATATTTCTCTATAATACATACATAATAGACCATTCCAGAACACTGGACTTTGACAGGCCGGCCATATTGTGCTGGAAGCAGGAGGGCATTCGATTAGTTGGAGTTCAACCTTGTGAGTTTTCTCATGCCTTGTAAAGTATTTTAGATAAATCTAACTTGTAGTAAAGTCAGTTGGTTGCTAGCCAATAAGACTTTCCTCGTGAACTAAGCAGATTAAAGGGACACAATAGATCTTTTAGATTTCAGTGAATATCACCCCCACCACCCACAAACAAACATATTTATATTGTCAGGCCATTGCTTCCTTCCAAACGACAGAGATTTTGGAGTTGTTGAAATTGCAGGTATCAATTATTTGCTCCTAGACTACTATACAAAATTATCTCCAATTAGTGTCTAGACGAGGTTTTATCAAACAGGAACAAAAAACACCCAAAATATCTCAACAAACATAACGACTAGTATTATAATAAACGTCAGTGTTAGTTTTCTTTTTTTTGATAATAAATTTTCGACGGAATAGATAGACGACGACATAATATGTTTTGTGGAACGAAAGCATTCAGTGCAGAAGTGGAAATTCCATTAAGATTCAATCTTCCAACGGATGCGCCGTGTTGTCAATAAATGTTGGGATTCGATAGCTGAATAATGTCCTACCAAATACGGGTTGTATATGTACTGTCAGTTAGGGGGTAGTAAATCCTATCGAGATCGTCAATTTTACAAGGAATAAAAAATGAGGAATTTTAAGGTACACTGAAATATATTAATGATTTTAGAAAAATTTTGTTGTGATTTTTTCCAACTTGTTGGTAGTAAAGGGTTGTTTGTACAGTGTAGTGATGAGCAAAATATGTCTTGACAAGCAAAATCATATATTTACTTGCAAGACTAAGACGAAGACCGAATGAAGAAGAGACCGAGAATGCAAGTCCAAGACCAAGATTAAAAGTATTTGATTAAGACCTAAACCAAGACTGAATAGACAAAACCAAGACCAAGACTACAAGTATTTGAGCAAGACCGAGACCGTTATCAAGAATACAGTGTATCTAATCCATCTGAAGCTGTGCGGTTTCGGTATGGGGTGAGGAAACATAGCCGATTTCATTCTTAAAAGTATAAGTGGTATACAGTACTTTATGAGAGTATTGGAAACATTTAATGATCAGAAAAATGAACAAAACAGAACAATACACACTACAAGATCACAAAAAAGTGTAAAAGAAAAAGTTTTTGATGCCACATGGAACTGGAAATACAATGATAAACACTGACAAAACTAAAGCAACTGGGTAATCAATATTAATCTGTAAACGAAGTGAGCAATAGTGTAGCGGCAATTTTACTAATTCCTTGTACGTTACTTTCAATGTACCAAACTAAATAAACCATAATATGAAACATTGTTTGTTTTAATCCAAAAAGGAAGGATATCAAAAAATCCCATCCAGAAATACATATTTCTATTTATATCAAATAACTCGATTCAAGAATATTAGAAACAGCACGCATATATGTTCAAGACACAGATTCACTTCTTTCTAAAATTCTTTCAAAAAGGTTTCCTTATATTGAGATTAAGCAATCCGGGGGTTGCCATTTAACATATTATGTCTAAACGATTTTTTTTTATTTGAGAAATAAAGCTCATCAACCCTTTTAAGGTTATTAGAGGTACCAAATGTTCTAACAATAAATAATTACTAAGTTCTACTACAGGTATGAAAACAAACATTTTAATAGTTAATCCGTATCTGAAAATGGATAATGAGCATTATTTCAATATCATTAACACCCTCAGAACCTCCAGCTAAAAAACAGAAAACAGAAGATCCTCCTCGAGCAACAACAATAATGATGTACTGTAACGAGTTCATTTTTTTTAGAACGAAATAGAGGTTTTTTTATTATTATTATTTTTTTTTGGTTTCATATAACTCGTTACATACTCTACAGCCTATTCTGTTACCTACCATATTCATTTATTTCTCTTTGTATATACGTAACTATGTAATGTATTTTTTTTATTAATCCGAGTACGGAAATTCGAATAGGGTATTTGACAATTTTTTTTAAACACCATTAGAAGATTGTCTGGCCTCAGTTAAGTACTCCAAATTTTTTTCAAATTTTTTACTAAGCGGGAAAGTTGCCAAAACCAACTTCAAAAATTTTATATTTAAATAGCGCGCCAAAACGCGCTGATTTTTTATGACGTCAGTGATCTTGTCGCTCCGCCTACCGCATCCCGAGCGACAAGATCACTGACCAGCCGAATCGGAACCATCGGCTCGACCTGCGGCCGCCCACCTGAGCTGGCCTATAAGAAACAAGCAAGCAGCGAGACCTCTTACGTCACAATAAACTCACATATTTTCCCGCGCTGAGTAAATATTTGAAAATTACCATTTTTGTTAAGTTAATAAAAAATCCCTGGTTTAATTTATTTGTGTGAAATATTGATTTCTGGCATAATAGTACCACAAAGTACCTGCTCCGACTCTTTTTTAATTTTTTCCGCTCATAGGAAAATACCCTATTCTACCATAAAAACTTTAGTCGTCTCCGATGTTCGAATTTTTGTTTAAGCCGAAAGGACATTCGGTATATATGAACTTTAATTAATTTAGAAAGACAATTAGTATACATGAAACTTTTTGCTGAAAAATAAATTTAACGACTGCTAGTACCGAAATGGGAGTGGGAGTTAAAATATAAATTTGAAAACCATCAAAAAGACTCTCTCTCTGATCTCTGATCTGTACCTAATTCAAAAAGGAAAAAGTAAGTGCCCGTATTTGTGCGACTCCGGAACCTGTAGAACAGTTTGAAAGGTAAAATATTTTTGATAGTAATATATACCAAGACTTTTCGTACCGCCGATTGAGATTAATATTCCGTAAATATAGATAAAATTATTCCGTAATTATTTCTGGTAACAAAAATCTAGATTGATAGTTGAAATAAATATACAGTTCTCGATACGAATATATTCGAAAACTTATTCCCGTACCGCCGGCTTAATATTAAAAATGTTGTAGATGTTGAGTGACAAGTTTTTTTTTATTTTCTTTATTGTTTTGCACTTTTGTTTAAATAAAGATTGATAGTGGAAATATAGTTGACTTTAATTTATTTGAGCGTTTAAACTATTAATTAGTAATTGATTGGATTAGTATAATCTG
>CAJUYI010000704.1:62168-74074 GCA_910591695.1 Galerucella pusilla | reverse complement strand
AACTTGCAAGAGGCTTAGCCACAACTCGTTCAATTACCCGGCAGATTTAGACGTTCGTTCCGTGATTCTATACATTTTATTAGTAACTTTCCGTGTCTCCGTTGAATCCCAAGGGTTTCTTGAACTTGCAAGAGGCTTAGCCACAACTCGTTCAAATACCCGGCAGATTCAGACGTTCTATCACCATTCCGTGGATCATTCATTTCATTATTATCGCATTTCAGTAGGTTTCCGTGACTCCTTTGAATCCAAAGGGTTTCCCGAACTTGCAAGAGGCTAAGCCACAACTTGTTTGTTACCCGGCTGATTTAAGTTGTATTTGATAAATTGACCGGCCTCGACCGTTTCGTCCGTTACTATATTTTCCCCTTTATTTGTCTCATCCCTGTAGATTCAGAATTAAAAGGACCACAGTGTATTAATAGACTAGAGGATTCAAATCAAGTTATCAACCGTAAACTATAAATTAAAAGGACCGATATTTGAAACATCCGTGTTGTAAAGTTGATAGACAGATAGGTAAATCGTAAAGGTAAATTCAACAAGACCCCTGGAATTTTCCGTAACCTCCATCTGAGGCTATCTGGGACTCTTGACGCTAAGGGTCAAGGGGCCGTGGAGCAAACCACGTTAAAAATCTGGCGCCCGAGCATTCCGCACGGAAAAAAAAGAATCGTTGTATCAAGTAAAATTTATTTGGATCAATTAAATTAAAGTGTCATATATGCACGACAAAATATTATTTTGGAGTAATTAAAATAATTTCTTGGTTTCAATGCAGGTTAAAGTATTGATGCAACTAACTGTTTGTCGACTGAACCAAATATTTAGTCAATTGGACCATTTTCATAAATTATTTTGATAAAATTATTGCTTGAACAAAGTGAATATTTTGTTGAATTGAATCTGAAAAATGATCAAATCAATTGAGAAAAATAATGATTTAATCAATTTTTTTTGTTGAACAAATTATAATAAATGATCTAATGAACAAACGTTATCATCATATCAATTTTTTTTTTGCTTGGTTCGAAACAAATTTTGGATTCAGGTGAAGAATTATGTTGTTAAATTGAATAACAAAATTACTTAATCAACGAAATTCATAAGCAAATCAAGAAAATTAATTGCTTGCGTTAATTTTGAGAATTTATCCGATAAATTGAATATTTTAGTTGAAAAATGTAATATGTTGATTGAACTTGAAATGATCAACTGATTGCTAGTTTTAATATAAAAATTAAGTTGACATAACATACTGAGTGCTATAAAAAAGAAAAGTTAAATATACTTCATAGCATTTTATTTAAAAAGAAAAAACAATAACAATATAAAAAATATAAATTTTCAAAAACATAAAATCAAACTTCCACTAACTGCATTTCTTTTCAACCGCAATAACATTTCCAAAAATTGGAACCAATCCACTTGCAAATTCACTATAAGGGCATCAGGGAAAATCAAATAATAATGTTGATCTACAAAGAAGGAATAATAAAAATAAATAGAGTTTAATGAATGTTTTAAACAAGCATAAAGGAGATTCTCGAATTTTCCAATATAAATATACGAAATGCAGCCCCAATGAATGTACTATCACATGTTCCTTTCTCAAACACTGAATTTAGGTAGCACTACTATTACGCTTAGAATTAACAATTTGCAAGTTAATGATGATGAATATAACAAATTTAAAGTGAAGGTAATGACACATTACCTTACATTTCCAATTAGGTAGGTTAGGTTAGGTAGGATCATAGCAAAGTACCGTAACTTTGTAAAAAAGACATTAGGTACTTACTGTTTAAAACCGGGTTTAATCTCAGTTTAAATTCATGTTTCGTTTAGAATGTGATGTATGCGATTTAAGATACAACTGATACAAGACAAACTACCTATCATCTTAAAACAAAAATGAACATTTTTTCGGAAGAAACGAGATAATATAATATTTGTAAATAGAATATATAATTATATTTACCTGAATAATCCGCTAATCCAGAACAATTTCCAGACAACAGGTTATCACTCACCTAACGATCTAACTCCTATCTTAGAACAATATAAAATGAAGAATGAAGTGAAAACGTTGTGATAGATAGAAACAGGACAATCTACTAAGCAAGAACATTTTGAATGAATCAGATAATCAGTAGATACAAATATGAAATTATTCCGATTGAACTATTGCATCTATTGAAACAAACAAGAATAAATAGTTCAAATTGACTGTTGAAATTGGTTACTTCAATGATTTCAAGCTCCAAACCAATTCATTTTTTGTTTTAAACAATATAGTGTACATGCTTGATTGAAAAGCAAATATTAAGGTTGAATTAATATTATTATTCGCTTAAAAGGAGTTGAAAAATGCTTCATTTAAAAAAAATTATTTTGAACCGAGCGAATTCACTTGTTTGAGTCAACCAAATATTATATTTGAGTTAATAATATTATTCGCTTAAAGTAAGTTAAAATATATTTCATTTGACAAGTGTATGTTTGAATCAAGCGTGTTCATTTGTTTGATTTGAATGAATCATTTTTTTGAGATAATATTATAATACTTTGATGTAAATTGGGAAATACTTGACTTGATAAGTCCATTTTTGGTTCAAGAAATTTCTAGGATTAGGTCGACAATTCCATTTTGTTTCGGCAATTTTAATATTTCCTTGGACGAATACATTCAGTATTTGATATGAATGAAATTTAATCAAGTTAATCAAATAAAAGTGACTAAATAAATTTAGTTGATATAACAAATATTTTTTTTCCGTGCGTCGAAGGATTTAAAGTCAAGGGTGGCCATAGTGACGTGTTCGTGTGGCAGGAGCCACGTGAAGGAAGAAAACACGTTACAGTACCTACACCCAACATTAAAAATGAGTTAACAAAGATTTTAAACAATGCTCCTACGGTGAACCAAAATTGCAATTTATTTTTGAATTGTACCATAAATGTAGTATTTTGTGATAAAATAGATTACCTGTTTTTTAATAGATGTCGAACGGTAAAGCAACAACTACTTCCCTGGCTATATACCACGAAGGACATTGAATTCATCAAAATTAAACGGGTTCAGTATATCTCCAAGGTAGAACCAAAGAAGTAGTTGTTGCTACTTAGTGAACGGTTTTTGATCTTTGATTTTCAAAGACTCTGTCTCTGTGAGGTTCTATAATAGTATTACCTTTCGACTTCTATTGATAACACGCTTCACTAAAATGGCATTTTCTTTGCAGGAAACTGTGGATGAATTAGATACCTGTTTTTCGGTCTCGAAATTAATACCTACATATTTATTATGTATGCATGTATAATGGGAAGTATGTTTTGTAAGCTATGTGTATGCAGGATAATATATTATGTTGCTGATGAAATAGTCTTGTCAAAAGCATATAATTTTTCCTGTGAAAAAAATTGATGTCCTGATGATAAGTTTCTTCAATCTTATATTTTATTTCTACTTCTATTCGACAAATGTTTGGAAATTACAATTATCTAAAAAGCTTCATCGATTACTTTCAAACGTATTCCAGCCCTACACTTATATATTTTATTTTTTTTTAACTGATCGAAGGATTATGTATTCTCCTTTTCTCCCTTTGTACGGTGAACACAATTCAATTCACCATTCCATCCAATAATTAAAAAAAATGATTACCCAAAATACCGGAGTGTATTTCCAACAAGATTATCATTAAATTTAAACAGAACGAATTTGAAAATCCATTTTAACAATATTGATTTTAACATTAAAAAGAGTATTGGTTAGGCCAATGGAACCACAAGGATCCGCAGTCAATATCACAACCTCACACACACACACAACATTAAAAAGAAAAATTTACATTTAATCCTTTTTTACAACGTAAAATGTATACATTAAAAAGGAAAAGGATTATATAAAGTTGACTTTTTCCAGCCTAGAAATTTTTTTACACAATTTGCATAAAGTAAAAAAATAAAAACTATTCAAGGTAGATGTCTAAGCGGGAGATAGTTGCGCGCGTATACCAAGATCTGAAAATGACAGTTGATACAAAACTACACAACGCTTTTTTGAAAATATGCAGATATAAGTAACCTAACAAGATGTGCTCTTCTAATGATTTGGTAGTTATTGAAAAAAATACAAAAGAAAATATTTTTTTATTCCATTATTAAAAAGTGATCTTGCCGACTTGATAAAAAACCTAATCAAATATCTTGAAAACTACAAATTTTTTGATATTATACGTTTTTCACGTGAAAACTATTGAGGAATACATAATTAAATAAAAATTGCTTCAAATGCCAGTGGCGTAATAAATGGGAGGGGAAATAAGACATATGCTTCCAAATGTACACCACCAGATCAACAAATGAAAAATGTGTTTCCATCAAAAAATGCCTTTTTACATTTAAAACCAGCATGCCAAATGTCAAATCAATTTATCCATCCATTTGAAAGTTATTAAATTAAAAGATTTATGGCCATTTGCACCAATTGATATTTAAGTAGACTTAAAGTTAAGTGGCGCTTTGAGAAAGTTTTGTTTTGCACCATGAACAACTGGTCATTTTAAGCTGCGCCTAGCTAAGCTTAGAAAATCACTCGCTTATTCTCCACTTATCCTCAAAGTGGAGATTTCTAACCTAACTATTTTCATTGAAATATTATATCAATGATTTTTCTGTTTTCGGGTTTTCTGATTCCGTCTTCCAATTTCAAGTGTTTTTATTTTTGGAGAAGGATATTTATGGAGGAAGATGTGTTCCTATTGGATATTCTTGAAAATGAATTTCCAACAAGACGGTACAGCCGTAAAAACTATTATGAAGAATTGGATGAAAAAATCTTTTTCAAAGGTTTCGCTAGACCAAGCCAACTGTTTTGCAGCTGGTAGAAATTCTAGAAGATTCATTGGAGCATCCGGACAATTTTTAAGCCCAGACAGGCAATTCTTTTTCCTGAATTGTATAATTTGCCGATCTTTTTTTCTTATTTTTTATTGTTTCCATTATTAACAATTTTCTTATTTAAAAAAAACAAGAATAAAATCCTTTGATTTTCAAAGAATTGACTTTTAACAACTTTTAATACGTTATTTCAAACCACAAAAACGAAATGTCACTAGAAACCATAGGGAAATAAATAAAACTCAACTTAAATAGCGAGGTTGACAAATGTATTAAACACTTAGCTAAGAAGCAGAGCAAAAACATTGGTGCAACTGAACTTACCCTTAAATTTTAAACTCGCCATAGCTATTCTAAGCTTATGCTTCTATTGGTGCAAACGGCCAATAAATTTTTATAACTTTAACACTCCATATTTCGAAAAGTAAGTAGATTGAACCCCCCAACTAATATCATTTGGTCCAATTTGGAGGTATCTCCATGCAAACATTGTAAGTGTCATTTGAAAACACCCTGTATATTCATGAACATTAAGGTATTGCTAAAGAATGTATCGTGTCATTTTTAATCATGAAAATAGTTGTATTTAGGAGCTATTAGAAATTCTTTGTTGCGTATTTATTCACTTTATTAATTGTAACTCAAACTTATATTTAAGAATAATGACTCTTGACCTTTATTACTCGACTATGTGTTTGTTAAAATTGATATTTGCAATATCGTGGTATAGATTAAAATAGTTTATTATACACCAAGCGACCAAAGTGACCCATTTAATCCCGCGGGTGGTGTTTGATTCCTGAGGGCGGAGCGTAGCAGAGCCTGAGAGAAGCAATCCACCTAAGGGATTAATGTCACTTCAGACGAGAGGTGTATACGGTATTTTTTGCAATTGTGGTAATTCTACATTTTTTATTAAAAAGTATACTAATTACATTCGAAGCCCTAACACAATAAACATCGTATGATGTTGGTTTCTGTGGCAATGATAAACAAAGTCACTGTAAAAACTTCGCCATTGTAAACGTAGAGGAAATCGGAGAAAATAAGCAAAGGTGAAAAATTCAACGTAGATCGGGCTTTTGAAGAAATAACTCAAGATCTAATACCACAAAAGTCAAGGAAACTAAACGAACAACAGTACGAATCATTTTTAAGGTGAACAAATAAAGATTAATGTTACTATGGTACGTTTTTATTTGTACTTTGAATCACTTGGGATTTCAACTGTCACTTTATATCCCTTGGGTCTAAAAGTGACACTTTAGTTTCTTACATGTGAGACTAAAGTGACCACTGCAGTCTCGGAATTGCGAAAACAAATTTTATGTAATAATGTTTATTTAAGAACTTTTCTACATTTATCCGATGATTTTGTTCATTTTCCAGACACCTACATAAAAAATACTAAGATCACTATCCAAAGTAGGCTTTTACTTTACGCTTCCAAATCTAACTGAAATGTTGACGTTGCTTATTTTCATATACAAAAAAGTGAAAATTCGGAATCTTTTCACGCCCAATTTCAGAAAAATTAGGATGATCATAAAATAATTTGTTAAGGATTTGTTAAAGATAAAAATGCATAGCAAAATATTGCTATATCATCTGACAAGTGTTCTTTAAAAATGAATATGAAACCATCCCCAATTCCTATCTTATAGATAGTCCAAGCTCATCGTAAAAGAGCATGTATAGTTGTCTCAATACTTTTAGTGCGAACCAAAGTTGTCGGCTTTTTGTTTGACTGTAATACGATACGATACCGTCATAGTCCAGTCAATATTTTAATTTAATATGCTTTTTGCGCGATCGATCTTTTTTGTTCATTTACAGCATCGGTTGTCAGGACGGTAGGTTGTGTTTAATGGTTTCTAAGTCTAACACGTCGGTAAGTGATTTACTTACCGTTCAGACGTCGGTAAGTAAATTACTTACCGACGTCTTAGCCCTACATACATTTCAGTGGTCCTAAATTAGTATATAAAAGTATAAGTGGATATTAAGATCTTTAAAACACGCGCGATCTTTCGAGCACGACGGCGAAGCCGGAGTGCTCGAAATAGAGCAAGTGTTTTAGAGACCAGTTATCCACGAATACTTTACGTAATTTTTTTTTATTGGTGCACTTTGAAATTATAAATACTGGTATCTATTACTACTACAACAACAAGAAATGGAAATAAGAACTAATAACGTAAAATGGTTGAATTGCATTGTCATGGAAATGGGGAAAATATAGACTAACTTGCATTTTGATGGAAGTTCAACCTCAATGAGTTCTGAGAATGTTAACAGTATTAATTTAAATACCATTTCCTCCGATTTGTCGAAATGTTAATCGAAATGTTAATATCTCAAACAATACCAACTGTACTTTCCATTTTCATTTATAAAATTGAAATTGTTAAATATTGTTCGAATGAAGGTTTTGACGTTACAAAGTACTCCTGTCAGATCAATGATAAAATAATTGTCATTTAGTTCGAGTTGTTTATGTTGCCATGGTAACTTTAAAAAACGCGTGTGTTTTAAAGTTCGATTTAAACACGCTGAGGACTGCTTTAAATAGGTAAAATGGTTCACCAATAAAAAAAATATATTACTTACCTCATTCATTACACAAAAGGAACAAAAAAAAATAAGAATATTTATATTTTTTTTAATGAACAGAACCGAACAGAACAATATAAAAAATAATAAAAACAATTTCACCAAAATGCAAATTAGGTATATTTTAAACTGATCGAGAAGTATAAATGTCACTTTTGACATTTCGTACATTTCGAAAAAAATTAAATTATTTTATTCGAAATTTATTTCAATACGATCGCGCAAAAAATTGTATAAGCATCTCGAACGTTGAGGGTAGTACCGGTATCCAGCAAAATTGGAGGCTTCCCTACGCTCAGTCTCCAAACAACCCTTACCGTTCTTGATACTTAATTTAATATACTATATTTGACGATAAATCCATTTAATATAATAATTTCAACTAATAATCGTTAAAATGTACTTAATTATGGAGCGGTATCCTACTTTTTAAGATATTTAGCGTTAATGTTTAATAAATCTTTACCTGAACCACGAGTAGGGCTTTCTTTTCATGTATTCGTGGTTTCTTTCAATCTAAAATATATTTCTTCTTTCCTCTGATATTTATAACTCGAATATAAAACATTCCTTTAAAGAATATTTACATATTTGAAAACATCTTGAACATAATACCAGACGATTAACAATACCTTATTATCGTTTTATCAAGAAGAAATAGAAATATAACTTTCAAATAATTTATTATTTATCAGATGCTCTGACTGAATATAACTATCTTTCAGAGAGGGTTATTTTACGATAGCAGCCGATGTTGACGCTTTAGTCGGTAGTCTCATCAAGAAAGAGTGTAGTGTATTTCTGAGGGTAAGTATACATATCTATTAGTTTTATTCATTGTTGTAAAATAAATTTTTCTTGTTATTTTTTCATAGAATTTAGTTTTGTTTATGTTTTTTTCTTTGAAATTTCGATTTCCATGATGGAAAAAAAAAATTCCATGAAAAATCGAATGGGATACAAGAAGGGCTCAGTTCACGTCTTTAATACCGTTTAAGCCGAACGCCTTTTTAAAAATTACGTAACATCATTTTCAATATAGAATTATGTTTGATAAAGTAGCCAAAATCAATATTATTACGTTTCAGATTTTAGCTCCGCAACATAACATAAAGGGGATATACGATTAGATAGCTGCACAATAAGTCCTACGTCAACTATACCTATAGACATACATCCGTAGTAACAAATCATTTTACCAATTTGTTCATCCCCGACAAATCCAAATTTTTTTTAGATTATTTTTTTATCATCATTTTTCATCGCTTACGAAAAATCATAAAATATCACGTTAAGCACTCACGTGAAATTAACAACCATCATCTGCCGAAGATTTAATTTCAATGGGAAATTGTACAAGTGTTCGCGAGGGGTTCGATATGGAAATAAGGAGAAATTTAGGGTAGATTTCCATTCGAAATTTACAATGGAGAAACTCAATTTAGACAAGAAGTTTACATTTAATTTGTTTATTCTTAAAATTTGACGGTTTTGTCAAGTTTTAAATGACATTTGATTGTTACGGTGCTCTGGAGAATACAATTTGCTTAAAAGTAAAATCCAAATCAATTATTTCAATCCAAATCAAGAATACAAATTCGGATTATCAATATAGGGGACAAAATTTGTGGTTATGTATTAAAGTGGCTGAAAAATATGTCTTGGAATAAACGAGAGATTAAAATGTTAATTGAGGAAATCTTAAAACATGCTCGTTTATACAATGTAAAACACTCCTTCTTCTCTGTTTTAAAGTTAATATTCGCTTAGCATGAACAGCCGTGCAAATTTATGAATATTTCAAATTTTCCGGTTCCATAACTAACGAAATTTTTGAAAATATCATATTTATTTTATCATCAAATCAAATCACTGCGCACAATCTTGAACTAAATATTGTTAAAAAAATTGGAATAGTCTAAAATAGCTTAAAACTGTTGGCCAATAATTTTTCACACAAGAAATCTATTGCAAATATTGTCCAAAACTTGGACTAAATATTGCACGAAAAATTGTCTAGTCTAAAATGACATTATTTTTATACAGTTGTACATTGGACAAATTAGAAATGCATGTTCCAACGTTTCTGTTTGATGCAGATTACTGACAGTGCACAGTTCTTGCTTATTAATTGTGTTATGTTGCATTGCTGCATTTATTTTATTTGATCTTCTAGTTGGATGTTTTAATACTGTATTAATTTCTAACTGCACTGAAAACTGATAAAAAAGATGAACGTAATTGAAAAAACCTTTAGAGTTTTTACGCAGGAACGATAACTACTGGAACACCATACTAGATCTCGAACGCTACATCCTATTGTACTACGAAATGTAGAGTTTCCAGGACTAATTCTCTCAAAATTCTACAAGACAGCCTCACCAAACTAGGTCTTCACAAAAACACATACATCGATCTACAGACGGCTGCAATTTTGAATACTTGGCACACTGTCCGTAAATTTTTTGAATATGTTCTGCTGAGCCTAATGCCATTTGCGTTTACACACACACTCGGGGTATAGTACACTCAATAGCCTTTTTGGTGTGCGTCATCGTTTGTGACGTATATCCGGGTATTGGGTATGTCGTTTATTTTATTTGCTGTTTTGACATAAAGCTAACCTTAAATTTGATGAATAAAATCTTCAGGATCGTATTCAGATAAATTCGAAAAGGCTATGAAATTAATAATTACCAGCTTCTTTTTCTAACTGAAAATACTTGAGAATTTTCAAAATACTGATGTTTTGCCGTGTATCCATGCATATTTTTGTATTATTTAAATAAATAAAACAATAAGATTAATATTCACTTTTCATAAATAATAATTGACCGTAAACAACATAGTACAGACCTGACGAGAACTGTCAGTGGGACAGTAGAAAAAGACGTAAGACACATTGCCAATACCAAGGGTATGTCTGCATCCTATTTTGAATAGTGTAATTAAAATTAAAATAGTTGAAATTTTTCAAGTTGTACTTTTTATCAATTTTCCACGAACTCTGTATACAATAATACAGTTATTAATCAGAAATTTTGTATTTGGTATTGGGAATGTTCACATTTTCAACATAAGGACAGCATCTGTCAATTTTCCATTGAAATAATTATTAACTCGAATATTATATATATTTGCAACAGGGTATTAAAAACAAACGTAGAAAAGTGAATAATATAATGGGCAAAGTTGGTGTTCACTTAAGTTAAACCCAGCAGCGGTATGTCTGTTAAAATATTTCCCACATATTCGCCATAGCAACATATTTACCAATTTTAATAAAAATCGTGTTTAGTGGTTTCCAATTTATATGTAGATAGTGTATGCTGTCTGAATAATATTATCCGGTGGTTGAACAGGATTGGGAAGGGTAGTAATTACCAATAATTCGAGTTATACGTTCTCTATGGAAGTTTTCTTTCCGTTTCTCCTTAGGGGAAATTGAAACACTTTGGAGAACGTCTAAGCACTAGGGAGATATAATATCAGAACAGTTTAGGGACAAATTATACAAGGTTCAACCGTAAGTGGCAGTGAAAATCTTGACTTAACGCGCAAGATGCATTAAAGGGAAGTAAATGCTTTTACTATAATACTACCTTAGATGTTAAAGAGCTGTTATATTTAGTTTATGTAAATCGTGAGTGTGAGTGGCACACTGCGGGCATTTTAAGGGTCGCTTAAAGCATAAGGTTTCCTTAATTACTTGCACAGCAGTTTAAGTTCCACTTAAGTTAGCTAAAGTATTACTTAAAGTAAGCCTTCGATATTGGAGGTTCTTAAATTTCAAGTTGTTATTTATAACCTCACTTTTAAACACGCTCGTCACATTCACAGATTATATGTCACATTCCAGGCTGATCATGGATATGTTTTTTGGAGAAGTCTTTTTAGAAGATGATTTATACTGGATTTTTGGTTTCCTAGACAATTTCGTACAAGAAGACATTATTTTGAAGAAATGGAGGATTTGAATTTTTTTAAAAAATTTCGGTTGTACAAGGAGACAGTTCTTAAAGTTCTTGCCCTAATCGAGCATCGTTTAGAGCAGTCTTTCCCAACGTGGGCGATAACGCCCCCTTGTGGGCGCCTCATGCCTAAAGGGGGGCGGTAAGAGACCCAGAAAAAAAAAGGGGGCGTTGTGTAGGGCTTTGGGGTCGATTTATAATTTCATCTACCTAGCTAGGAACACTCTTAAGGCGGCGCCAGACATGCGGCATTCGGCGAATACCGAGCGACTGCTCGCCAAGTAGCAAGTAGTTGAGTTACTCGGCAAGGTGTGCGCCAAATGACAAACACCTAAACCAGATATTCGCCATTCGTTGGATGCGGATTCAGAGCGTTATACGGCAAATATTCGTTTCCTTTGATTTTGCTTCGAAAGA
>CAJUYI010000704.1:12178-53010 GCA_910591695.1 Galerucella pusilla | reverse complement strand
TAATGTTAATCTGTTGTAAATTTTTGTTGAGCGCTAATAATCCTAGGGATTGATGCGCATTCTATGTACAATAAAAAAAAAACTATTTAGTTTGCTTGTTAAGTTAATAGATTTTTTATTATTAACTCTACATACACTACGACTTATTGTATAATGATATCAATATGAAAGCCTTGAATATCCTTTTGTAACACACTTGGAAATTTACTTAGACAATAACTAGCGCTGTTGTCCTTAATCAAATTTTCTCGACTTAGCGAGTTTCTCGAGGATAATCAATTTTAAAGTTCGTACCTACGTTATACTCGACAAATACTCGGTATGAACACTGACAAGCAATAGTCTACACGCTCGGATGAACTCCAAAACGCTTCTACCAGAGTTGCACTATTTAAATACGTGCACATATTGTTTGTAAGGATCTTCAAAATGTCTAAGGCAACATTGCGTATTTATAGTTTAAATTATCTCTCTCTCGACTGCTCATTTTTAATCGTTTATATAATTTATATGAACGATTTTCCATTCTAGTGGAATTCTCATTCAGGTTAAAGCTTTAGAAATAAATAAAGTGGAAGAAATACCCAAAGTTCTTTTTTCTCTATTAATTACACATATGTTTTAAACAAAAAGTCAGTAGATCCCATGCAATCGTATTTCAGGCGGAAATTTACGCCATTGTTTCATGTGTGCAGAGAGTGGAGCAAGCCAATCTCATACATATCCAAGCGGCTTTGAAAGCACTTAGCTCTCACCGTGTAACGTCAAAATTGGTTTTAGACTGCCAAAAAAGACTCTCCTCAATAGGAGAACTTAATAAAGTATTTCTGGTCTGGATCCCTGGCCATTCTGGCATGAAAGGAAACGAAAAGGCAGACTCTCTTGCAAGGGAGGGTGCCGCACGTGTTTCTATCGGACCAGAACCTACAATTGGCATCGCAATAAGTTTTGCCAAACAAACACTAACTACCTGGACAGCATGAAGAGCTTTAGACTTCTGGCATAATTTAACAGGATTGGTTCATTCAAAGGCTTTTATACATCCTTTGAAGAATGTCTCCGAACAAATGTTAGACTATAGCAGGCATGACCTACGTTGTCTAACAGGACACTGTCATCTGAATCATCATATGCTAAAACTTGGACTGTCGGAAGATCCGACTTGCCGTCTTTGTCTGGAAGATGGTGAAACAGCAGAGCAATAATTTGTGCCTACTCCGCCGCGGCTCGGATCAGGTATCTGATGTTTGGCAGGGTCTCTCTCTCGCCCTCGGACCTGAAATATCATTCACCAAATAAACTAATCGGCTTAGTTAAGAAGCTGAATTTGTTTGGTGAAATCTGAATAGGTGTGGGCCACAATAGACTCTTGCGAGTCGCAGTGGAGGGCCCTATAGACTCACTCACCCCACACCTAACCTAATCTAACCTAGTAGATTTAGGAACGTCTTGAATCAATATTAATTGACTTGAATTGAATTGTAAGAATGATTTTACCGTTCCAACTAGAGATCGAAACTACAATGATTGTTATGAACATGCGCAGGTGCATTTTCACGTTCCGACAACAATCGGCCGTGTCAGTTTGGTAACTGTTAGAAAGCAGTTGGAAACTTACTCGTAAAAAAAGCTATACACACAATATCCAGAGACATCATTCTGTAGTTGTCCAAAGTGTCTTTAATATGGGTACCGGCATATTAGGACAGGGAATGAAATGGCAGACCAGCTAGCTAAAGAAGGCTCTAAAGGAGACTTCACAGGTCCGGAACCGTTTTGTGGAATCAGAAAGGATTACATATTCGGGAACTGGCTAGTTAATGAACACCAATTCAAATGGAGGCTGACACAAGGACACCTCCATACTAAGAGTCTACTAAATAAGTTAGACAAGGAGCTCTTGTCCAGGCTGCTAAAACTGGATAAGAGAAATTTGAAGACAGTTACCGACCTGGTGACTGGACACTGTACCCTGGGGAAGCATCTGCACAGGATGGGCAAAGTTAGTGAGCCTATTTGCAGAAAATGTGAACTCTACGATGAAACACCTACTCACATACTCTGCTTCTGTGAGAACCTGCAAGGACTCAGACGGAAGCACTTTGGAGTGGAAATAACACAACCATCACAACTACTGAAGATCCCTTCAGATAAACTGGTGGCCTGTATAGAAGACACGAAGCTTCTGAAATGGAAGTTGGTAGATATAACATGGGCAATGGTACAAAGATTCAGATCAAGTGACTGGGCTGTTGAACCCAGCCCAAACGTATGAATGAATCAATGAATCTGTAGTTGTCATAAGTTAAGATTGAAGATATAGTCGTTTTTTTTCAAAGATGGCACTGTTTTCGTGCATAACTAAAATTTTACATTGGTAGCACAGATGAAATGGTAGGATTGGTAATATTTTCTGAGCTGTTTGTCTATCTGTTGGCCATTGCTTGGGCTTGGCGTTGTATGGAAAAATGTGTTTGTTTGCATTGCGTTGTTTCATGTTGGTCTTGTGTTTTTGACTAAAATTATAAAATGGGATTTGTCTGTTGTTGTGTTCCAGTTTACTAACAGAGAAGCCCAAAGGTTAAATTAAGAGTTCCATTATATTTCAGGATCCATTACATAAAATAGCATTTGCTAAATATTAAAAAAATAATACATAAGTAACTGATCTCTGTGTTGGAAATTTTTATGATTTATATATTATTGAAAAAATAAAAAATGTTCTTTTTAATATCTTAAACCAGAAGGAACTTAATACTCTTTCAAGCCAGAAGTAACAATTTTAGGTTATTGGAATTTCACCACTTTTAAAATATTTTCTACTTTGGAAATGCATTAAGGGCCAAAAGACTGAAATTGTTATTTCTGACTTGAGAGGTTTCAAAACAGGATTTTGAAAAAATGAAGTTTTAAATTTACCGCCATTAAAATTGATAGATTTCTGCTTAACTTTCTCTCTTAATATATCATGACAACTATACAGATGGCAGCACATTTGATGAAGCCAAAATGTTAATTAGAGTGGGCAGTCTTTTGATTATATCGTTACAAGCAAACGGTTTAGATACTATTTCAAGAGTTTGCGCATTTGCCAGTAGCTGTGAATCAGACACAAGCGTGAAGAAACTTGGTTTATTCTGATCTGTTAAAAATTACGCACCTACTAATATTACATTACTAGTGCGGAAAGTGACAGTAATGTATACTTGACGTAAGGGATATTGTGCGAACTTGAAGTTGTCGGCTTTTTGTTTGACTGTAACACGATACGATACAATTTTTTTTCAAAGGAGCCGTCTCTTCGCCGGCACCACCTGGGCCTATTGTGGATAAATACTGTCATAGTCCAGTCAACTTTTTTAATTTATAATGTTTATTTCACGATAAATTCATTTAATATTATAATTTCAACTAATAATGGTTAAAATGTTCCTAATAATAATTTTGAATTATCAAATTGATATTGACTATCTAACGATTATTTTCAACCCGCAATTATGGAGCGCTATCATACTTTTTAAGATACGTAATGTATAGAACAAACTTCAAACAATATTATCCCTTTAATATTTAAAAACTTCTTAAACATAATACCAGACAATTAAAGGTGGATTCATGCAAGAAGAAATTGAAACTAAGATTAATTTAAAAGTAAAACTAAGAAGATAAAACCATGTTATTTTTCAATTTAAATCTCAATTTCTTACTTTCTTACATGAGCATGTACCTGTAATGAACATTTTCATGCAAGAAACTAAGAAATTTAGATTAGAAATAACATGGTTTTATCTTCTTAGTTTTAGTTTTAAATTAATCTTAGTTTTAATTTCTTCTTGCATGAATCCACCTTGACAATACCTTGTATCTAGTCTCATTTCAAATAATGTATTATTTTCTTCTTCTTTGACTGAACTATAACTATATTTGGGAAGGGTTATTTTACAGCCGATGTTTACACTTTAGTGGGTAGTGTAACATCAAGAAAGTGCATAGTGTATAGGTATACATATTTTTTATCAATTATATTTCTAGTTAAAAATTAAATATTTACAATGTGGCGTCCTTAGGAAATATCTAGTTCGGTCCAAAATATTGTGTGTAACAACGACGAAAATTCAAATAATGGTGATGAAACTGATAATTTTAGTAATTCGTTTTCCATAAAAAATCGAATGGGATACAAAAAGGGCACAGTTCACGTCTGGTATCCCGTTTAAACCGGAAGCCCTTTTATCAATTACATGAAATAAAACATAGAATTATGTTTGGTCAGTAGTCGAAAATAATATTAATATCTTTCAGAGTTTAGCTCCGCAACATAACTTGAAGGGGATATACGGTTAGGTAGCTGCATTAAAAGAATTACGTCGACTATACCTACAGTATTTTTCCTACGACCACCAAATAGTGTGTAATTATCATCTGAGATATTAACATAATTCATTCCAAACAGTAACAGTAACTATTATCAGAAAGAGAAATTCAAGTAGATCTAGGTAGGTTATTATAATTATTAATTGATTGCATTATTATAGAAATTAAATGTAAAATAATTTTTGACGTTTCCCACAATTTGTCAAAGAATTGATTGAAACTCCATTATTTTATTAATAATTTTTCCCAGACTATACGTAGATGTTTACTCGCTGAATTTCTCACAGCAACTGACCGCACGACGAATGCGCATTGCGGTATTGAACTTTCAGGCGTTTGTGACCTTCTGTACCTAAGTATGTAATTAAAATTTCCAATATACCTAATAGATGAAATCAATCTTATTTATAATAATTCGTAGGATATAATATGACCCCTTACTTCATTCACGAATATTAAACTTTTTACTTGAATAGGTTTAAACTAACCAGATATTTAGGTGATGATAAGTACTACCATATTAATATGAATTCCATTATTATAAACGTTTTTAGTATATGCAACCAAACAAGCGTCATTATTATAGGCAATTAAAAATAGATAATGATAAATACATGAGAGTTTTGAGTTTGTTTGTTAAATCACAACTTTAGAATAAGAAAATTGTTCTCATAGCGTATCTATTTTCTGAAGTTTTCTCCACATAAATTTCCGTTAAACTTCCCCACGGCTCAATGGCCTTTGACAAGAATTGAAATGGTCGTGTTAAGGTTGTGTAAAATAGTGGTAATTCTGGTATATCGAAATCGTAACAAAATACGCTCAAACGCTTTTACAATTCAAGAGAAATTCGAGATGAGCCGTATCTACAGGCAATACGAATACCTTTTAAACAAATTGCTTTACGATATAGTTCGTGAGGAAAAGACACTCTACGCATTTTTTTCTACGAGCGGCAGTAAATGAAAAAATTGTCAATTAATTAGACGAAAGAATTACTAGATACAAAGTAACAAGTTTTCACTCCGGTTATTGATGTAATCATTTTAAATTATCAACTCAATATTAAGTAAAATGTCAATAAAACGGAAATAGTATATTTTAGTCTGCCACTTTAGAAAATTCGTTTTTCCGATAATTCTTTAGCTCGGAAAGTGCTCCGTTGATGGTCTAGATCAGAAAAGTGACAGAACTGCTCGACAAAGTACCTACTTTCACAAGCTCTAATGTCAAAATTTCCATAAAAGACAAAATACCAGCGTCAGCGAATTTTCGAAGGATATATTATATAGTATATGCTCTTGTTTTGATTCACTTTCTGTATAGGGCATGTCCACGACAGTTGACAGTTGACAATACCCCTGAGGAAAAACAATAAACACGATCAATAATTATCAAACAACAAACAACTATCAACAAAAGCCAATATTATTGTCAAATATTGTACGCGCCACACTCGGAAAGTGTATATACAGGGATCGCATGCTTTCAAGGCTCCGCCTTGCGTGCTCGCCCTATAAAGTATAATTTTCCATGCTTGACACGTGAACAACTATTGTATCATAAGAACAGAAAGTAAGCTTTAGCAGCCCAAGACTATTAGATGCACGAGCGAGCGTAGCGAAGTGAGTAACTACACAACTGTTTTTCGCCTACCAAATAAACTGAAAATTAGGAAAATATAACAAAAACTTTGACATTGACAGACGTTTAATTAAAAAATTCACGTGAAACGTCAAAGTCATCAAGTGACAGATGGTGAAAGCCTTCAAAGTTCGTAGCGTTGAGAATTTTCCATCCTCAAATATAAAATATGCATAATTCTCACATAAACGACAAAACTTGCCTCTGAGGACGGTTAGAAGATACAGGAAACTGGTCCGAACCTGCTCGATCACCCTTGAATATTAAGGCGGGTACTGACTAGAGCATTTTTACTCGCACGAATTGCATCCGAATACAAAAGCAAATATATTGTTCGCGAAAATTATTTTTAGCATAAAATTAGTGCGCGTTAAATTGTCGTTCCAGTAATATTGTTGAAGACAAACAACAAAACACAACGACAACTACGTCCACACTCAGCAGGTTATGCGTACGAAAACCTTTTGATCTTCTCGAAAAACCGACAGCCGCCGGATCATATTTGTGCGCACAAAATTGCTACGCGTACGCATGTGCGCGGCGTCCTTATCTGATCATTTTTACGCGTAAGTCGTTCGTGCGAGTAAAAATGCTCTAGTCAGTACCCGCCTTTAGTGAAGCCACGCGCACAAGTATTTTCAAGTGAAATAACGAACAAATATCAAATTTTTAACGACCGTTGGGAATCAGACTTTCAAACAACAATAATTGGGAGTTTTGTTTTTATACAAGTACTATAAGTTTCCCGAGGATATATTTGATCTTTCACTGAGACTTAAATGATCTATTGTGCCACCTTATTTCTACTTAGTTTCTGAGGAATCTCAGAAACTACTAGCTCCCTTAGTCCTATTTCCCTGAGGAATTTTAAGATATCTGTAGGCTTCAACTTAAGTAAATGCTCCTCTTCTATCCAGTTATCTCTCAGGCGTTGTGCTCTAGGTTTCTGAATTGATGTGTAATTCGAAAGTATGTGGATGGAGGTTTCTTATAAATTAACCAATGTTTCTAATTTTCGCGCTAGTACGATTTGTAAGAACCACTATGAAAATTGGGAAGAAGCAAGGAGCAGGACCTTGAAGATAATTTGTAATGTAAAAACATTTTTTTAATTTGACAAGCGCCAAATTTTTCATCCAATTCTAATTGGAATTAACTGTAAACGTACCTTCATAATATTATTCAGTCTTTTTCAAGCCTGCATTTTTATATTTTCTGTGCTGCTCACTGTGCACAATAAAGAATAAAAGTAATATACTTACTGCATTCGTTTTCGTCAGATCCATCTATACAATCCACAGTCATATCACAACGGTAATGTGGCGGAATACAATAAGTCCTGTTCCAGCTGTACTGTCGACATGTAATCTGTCCCGTTTCGCATTCGGGTGGAGCTGAAAACAAGAAAATAAATGAGAAAAAGATATTAATGTTCCCGAACTACAGCTTATTGCAATAGGGCTGGGAAGATAAATATATATATATCAGGGTGTTGAAGTTGTGATATTTCTTTCTTTTGTCATTTACAAATAATGTGCTCAATTACTGTAATGAATATTTTAATAACCGAGTTAAGTATAGGCCAGGGACGTATATAAGGGGTGGTTTCGGGGGCTCAAACCCTCCCCATAGAAAATACAATAAAGGTACAATAATTTTTATTAGCATACTGCCGCAATATGAGTATTCATCGGGATATGGCAATAGAAATAGATTCCTCAACAATTTTGAATAATTTAGCTGAAGAGGTTAAATTTACTTTTGTGAGATTGATTTTCTGTTTTAATAGAAGCTTCAATTTTCAATCATCTATCACTTTTTAAAATAGGTGCTCCCAAATTAATATACAGGTAATATCTCGGCTGGTATGGGAATGCGGCGAAGAACTTAGAAGACTGGCGACTCAGTGTAAACAGTGTAAACAGGAGTGGGTCCCAGGTCACAAAGGAATCGCTGGCAATGAAAAAGCTGACGAACTTGCAAGAGCAGGATCGTCAACACTGATGAACGGACCCAAACCTGCTGTGGGCATCCCCAGATGCTCCACTAGGTCATGGTTAAAAGGGTGGGTAAAAGAACAATCCATAAAACTCTGGAAGAATACGCCCAGGCAAACACATGGGAAGAAATTTATAAAAGAACTATCAAAAAAGTAGCAAAAGAACTGCTCTTAATGAGCAGAAACAAACTACGCACCATAACGGGGCTTCTCACGGGAGACTTTCCCACAAAGGAGCACCTGAACAAAATAAGGCTGTATAACGAAGACCTCACATGCAGAAAATGCAAAAAGGACACTGAAACAGCTCTGCACATATTATGCAACTGTGATACGCTGGACCACAGGAGGCAAAAACTAAATTGAAGACCCCAAATGACTCCAGAAGACTTCTACAACCAACCAGTAAAGAACCTGTATGAGCTAATACAGGGAACGGATTGGCTGAATAGGCTGTAGTCAGAATGTTAGGAGAATCCACAATAAGCCCAAGAGGCTGAGGTGGTGCCGGCGAAGGGACGGCTCCTTTAAAAAAATATATACATGGTTATAACCATTTCAGCAGAAGGGGGCAAAACGAAAAACGATGTTTAAAAATACTTTTAGATGTAACCAAGTCAAACAAATAATTAAAAAAAAACTTAACATTATTTCTTGAACTTGAAAAATTGCTTTAGGTCGTGGCACTCGATTTTTTCTGCCTTAGGCGGCGCCTCCAATAAAGCTTTCCCATTCTAAACCTATCAGATGAGAAAAACCAAAACCCTCCCCATGTAAAAGCTATAGCTACGTGACTGGTATAGGACTATAGGCAATTAACATACGCTTACAAATAGAATATCCAAATAGAAATAATAAGAGGTTTTAAAACATATGCATAGAGAAAGAGCATATGGAAGAAGCTAGAGCAACGTGTGTGTGCGCTACTAACAGCAACTAAATGAACTAACAAGCCCCGCCATCCACTACGAAACTTGTCATTTTTAACATTATTTTAATTTGAGGTTGATAGTTGTAGTTTGTAGTTATAGGTGGAGTTCATGTAATATCCTTCTTGGTGTGCGTCATCGATTGTTAATGTCCTTCTAGCACATTACGTTGGAAGAAAGGAAAAAAAAGGCAGGTCTGTGATTAATACTGATCAAAATATCACAATAATAAACCGCTTAAATGTATTACCAACGTTAACCCTAATCTTTGACTCAAGAGAAATTTTATTAGTTGATGTTTAGAATACGCGCAAGCGCAACCTACAATCAGGAGAAATTACAGCGATCATAATAGGATGAAGACGTACCTCCGTAGCGGCATGTGTCTTACATATTTGTCTCGTCAGGTCTGTACTTTGTTGTTTACGGTCAATTATTTATTATTTATGAAAAGTGAATAATAATTTTAGTGTTATATTCATTCAAATGATACAAAAATATACCTAGATATACGGAAAAACGTATTTTGAAAGTTCTCAAGTATTTTCAGTTAGAAAAAGAAGCTGGTAATTATTAATTTCATGGCCTTTTCGAATTTGGCTGAATACGATCCTGATGATTTTATTCATCAAATTTAAGGTTGGCTATATGTCAAAATAGCAAATAAAATAAACGACATGCCCAAAACCCGGATATGCATCACAAACGATGACACACACCAAGAAGGCTATTGAATGTACTATATTACTTATGCTATGTGGAAATATGCTTTAATTGATGTTTTGAACATAGTATTTGTGTGCTCATTTTGAATTTTTTATTTTATGGAATATGATAAGGTATTAATATTTTGTCACTTGCAAAGAGTTTTTTCTATTTTCTCATCATCATTCCTTATCGAGATACCTAATACGATATTTACTGCTGAATTATTTAGCTTTAGCACAATAATGTTATTTCTTAGTATTTTAAGACTTCACTTGAAAGACTAAGGAACAAATATTGTTGTGCAAAATCATTTTATTGCAAATATAGTACAATGACCTGAAAGTTTAAAATTCAAAAAGCCCGCGTCTTAAGTTCATATTTGTCGCCAAGGTAGGCGCTAGTGGTAACTGTATGCCACAGAACGCTACACGTTTAACAGCTCTTTTTTCATTTATTTATCTATGGTATAGGCAACCAAACATTCTACGGCCTAACGACTTCGACAATTGCGGAACTAGCCAAACGTTATATCCATACTCAATACCTTAAGAGATGGGATGGAATCAAAGGATGCAGTCTTGAAAGGATCACCCTGGGCGACCCTGGGAAGCTGGCACCGAAGAAATATTTTGCGATGACCGGGAAAAACCTACGTTTAACAGTAGGATTTTTTACTGGTAACTGTCAACTAAGGAAACACCTCCATTCTATGGTGCTAGTGAATACACCTCTATGCAGGATGTGTGAACAGGAAGGTGGAACTGTCAGGCATGTCTTATGCGAGTGTCCGGAGTTATCGTCAATAAGAGTGTGTGTGTGTTCGGTGAGTCTTGGCCTACACCTGCCGATATAAAGAAGATGTTTCCTAGTGACCTTCCTGGGAAGGACAGGATGGACGCTGACCTAGGACTCCTCAGGAGAATGTACAATAGGTAACACGTAGCCTAAGTGCTGTGAACCTACACTCACCCTCCCTACTCTACAGATACATATACAGGCAACCAAACATACATACATAGTCACGAGTTTAATTTTATTCAAGACTTGGATATTCACTACAGCCTAATCGAAAGTTTATTTTCAACCAATTTTTATACATTTTTATGTCCAATATGGTTTCCTGTATTTTAAAACAATTTCGAATACAGCGGACAATTGGAAATGGATTAAACGGAAGAGGGTATGTTTGTCTATCATCATTAGAATCGAGCGTTTGCAGTGATAAGTCGGCAGATTTATGACCATATAAATCAAATGTTTACTCTGTGTGGTATAAATCGCGCGGACACATCCGCCGACCGTACGTTCCTTCACCGTATTCATTGAGAGTCGAGATTAAAACGATGGGGAAAAAACATTGAAATGATAAACGTATTGGAAAATGATTTGTTATGGGTTTTTGTATGAAAATACAAAAAAGTCGATGTATATATACGTAAATTTTGATTTAGAAAGACATCCGGTGTGAATAGGGTATGGATAGGAGGACAAAAACCAAAATTTACAACAAAACACTATCAATATCTTTTGTATGTTCCTTGTGGTGTATTCATTATTTTCTTTTGTTAATTTATTAGGAAATTCAAGCACAATATTTGTTGTGTTTTTATTTTAACGTACAGCTACCGTTATCAATAATTATTAAGTTTTTGTCAAGTTTGCTTACAAGTTTTCACTAAATGGCAGTGGCGGCTCCTGGTAAAAATTCTAAGGTATTCTGCAATTTTTGGAAAAAAGTTCATCTTGTTGAAGGGGGGTGTCTCCCATCGATTTTATGTTGTGTTGTGTTGAAATATTGGATTTCTGGAACGATTGTCAATTGCCACACATGAGAAGGAGTCACGCACTAAGCACTCCTTCGCTAACAAAACATTATCTCTTATAAGTCAAGTCTATTTGACGTTATAGTCTCTAGGCACTAGTTTTCTAACAAATTATAATGTTATAAATTAAGTCTATTGTACGTTCTTCTCGGTTAGCAAATGTTGTAATCATTTTGTCATTAAAATTGTCCATTTAGTATCGCTCTCATTAGATTTGTTCCCGAAACTAGTTCCAAACATGTTATTAACATTATCTGATGCGCATGCGTGACCAGAATAATGCCAGAATAATTCCAAACAAATGTGTGCTGGAACAGTTCTGAAAAGTATAATCTTGGCTGGACATTATATACTGGAAACTGTTGTTTCTTAAGAATATAAAGAATTCCTATTTATTTTTTATTTTGATATATATTTTTTCAAGAAAACTGATTTGTTTTTTACATTGAATTACCTAAATTGGTCTTTAAACTTGAATGTACACTGGGAAAAATTTAACTATAACCTTCTCAAAAAGTTAATTTTGTATTTAATAAAAAGTAATTGATACAAATTATAAATTTAAAGTTCTTAATAATCCCGATATTGACTTCCTGCAGGGACATCATTCATATCATTTCATATTACATATAACATAATCACATTTATTAAAAAGTACTATGAAAAGTAATTTCATATGAAAACGCATGCACGAAACCCAGATCTAGTTTTGAAGTTACTAGTCTTGCGGGAACACCAAACAATTATAATTTGCTCTGAACTGTGCTCTGCTAGAACGCTTATTTTATACAGCGCAGACTCAATATGTCCATAACAGTTGGGAACTTGCTACAGGAGCAAACCATTTGTGTACCGGAAGAGCCAATTCAAAAACTCCACAAAATTCTACACAATGAATAATTTTTGATGAAATATATCGATTCTTCGACAAGTTTTCATTATATTTCTATATATTTAACCAATAAGCCGAATATTAGTAACGCAAATTCCATACAATTATAAAGAATGGATTTTAGAATTTTCGTATCTTTTTATTTTCAAACTCAAATGCTCTAGATCCGTGACTCCTTTTTCCGTCCAAGCCGAAAATTAGAATTCATATTAGAATTCATTTTTATGCACTGCGGTGCCAAAAATAAATCTTTAAGACAAAATACAAATTGATTTACGTTTTTCTCATTTACATGACAACGCAAGGTATACTCATGGTATACTGACGAATTCAACCATTTTACATTATTAGTTCTTATTTCCATTTCTTGTTGTTGTAGTAGTAATAGATACCTGTATTTATAATTATTTCAAAGTGCACTAATTTATCCGTCAAAATTATTAAAATTCAAAGTCAAAATTATTGGCCAGAGTGGCACTGTTTCGTCATCTATTACTATTACGTCACCTGTTACCATTCGTAGAGAAGTTTACAACACTTTATTTTCACCCTCCAAATTTTATTAATGTGAGTGTAGCCGTTCAAAAGACTTTTGAATAGCACTATATAAATAGTGTAAGCTCGTTGTGAAACAGTCTGAAAATATCTCAAGTTTTTGGTAAGAGCTGCATAATGCACACCCAACATCCCACTGTTCATCTCAATATAAACAAAACCTAGTATAATTATTTCATGAATTTTCACTCTAGAAACTTCTTAACATTCACCGGTTTGTTCCGTTCATCCTTTGAACTTGCGGAATTATTATCAAACAGGCACTCACGAAAATATTTCCATAATTTTCGAGTACCTCGATATCACCCTCGAATATTCGACAACCAATTAGGGTGTCAAAAAAGTATATAAATATATCACAACTAGATGACCCCATTTACGTTGTCCTGTCTTGTCTTATCGTATTATACAAATTTTGACAATGTTAATTTTCTGATACAAGGAATGTGTCTTCCTAAAAATCTACATTTTTAAAATTTTATTCCTAAAAACTCCTATGCAAAATGTCAACTAAATCGGACCAACATGAACGCGATTACTGCTCCCCCTACCGGAACTATTTGTGAATCCAAACCATCCAGTTATAGTACATTCAATAGCCTTTTTGGTGTGCGTCATCGTTTGTGACGTATATCCGGGTTTTGAGTATGTCGGTTATTTTATTTGCTATTTTGACATATAGCTAACCTTAAATTTAATAAATAAAATCATCAGGATCGTATTCAGCCAAATTCGAAAAGGCCATGAAATTAATAATTATCAGCTTCTTTTTGTAACTGAAAATACTTGAGATATTTGGAAATGCTGATGTTTTTCCGTGTATCTAGGCATATTTTTGTATTCTTAAATAAATATAACATTAAGATTAATATTCATTTTTCTTAAATAATAATTTACCGTAAACAACAAAGTACAGACCTGATGAGAATTGTCAGTGGGACAGTAGAGAAAGACATTCCCGCTACGAAACGTACGTCTGCATACTATTTTGAGCGATGTAATTTCTCGCGATTGATAGGTCACGCTTGCGCGTAATCTAAACATCAACTAATCAAATTTTTCAAGTCCAAGATTTGGGTTAACGTTCGTAATACATTTAAACGGTTCATTATATTGTGATATTTTGGTTAGGATTATTCACAGACCTGCCTTTTTCTCCATTTCTTCCAACTTAATTTGTTAGAAGGACAATAACAATCGATGACGCACACCAAAAAGGATATTTTATGAACTCAACTTACTCAAACACACACAACAAATTTTATCAAAATCGGACTAGTAGTTCAAGAGAAATTCAGTATGAACCCGATTGCAGCTCCTCCTACCGGAACTTATTGTGAATCTAAACTATCCAGTTACTAACTCAACACACACAGCAAACTTTATCAAAATCGGACTAACAGTTTAAAAGAGTATGCTTATAATTTTTTATCATAACTGTGGCCAAAAGGAAACTTTGGATACACACGTATTAGGAGATATATTCTCTGGCACTGCCTCTTCAATTACACCCCCTACCGGAACTAACTTACGAACTTACTCAAACACAAACAAAACATTTCATCAAAATCGGACCAAATATGTACCCGATTGAGGCGCGCTCGATTATATTACGTCTTGTTCGCTGTTTTGACAATTTGTAACCCTCTCCGATAGATATTACCAAATGCTAACAGATGCATCTCACCACCGCTCACTGCGATACCTCTGCTGCAGGCAGCCAAATACAAATAAAACAGAAAATAGAGCCAGATGCTGCAAATGCAATACGCATATATACAGATGGTTCAAAAATAAAAGATGGCTCAGGATGTGGAGTTTACTCAAGAGCACTAAGCCTAAGGATTAAGTGGGAAATGGGAAATGATACCAGCGTGGTTCAAACAGAACTGGCTGGTATCTCAATTGTCACAAAAGAACTAACCAGAAAAGGAATTTCTGGCAAAAACATAGCAATCTGCACTGATAGTAGACAAGCCCTATTAGCCTTGAACAGACAACGTGTTATATCGGGGCTAGTACTAGAGTGTCACCAAGATTTAGCTAACGCCTCGGCAGATAACAATATTATCCTGAGGTGGGTTAAAGGGCACGACAGGAGTAAAGGTAATCGCATTGCCGATTCTTTAGCCAGGGAAGCGGCTGGACTGAAAATTTTAGGACCCAGTGACACCTACGGCCTAACGACTTTAACAATTGCGAAAATAGCCAAACATTATACCCATGCTCAATCCATTAAGAGATGGGATGGAATCAAAGGATGTAGTCTTGCCAGGATCACCCTGGGAGACCCTGGGATGCTGGCGTCGAAGAAATATTTGGTGATGACCAGGAAAAACCTACGTTTAACAGTAGGATTTTTGACTGGTCACTGCCAACTAATAGTCCATTGAAATGTTACATTTTTTAGACCTTACCTTGCGTTTTTTGGATCACGCAATTTTATCTTTTTGATGTGTAGGGGGGGTCAGTGTAAAGCTAAAAACAAGTTTGTGGGGTCGCAACCCTTGACCCACGGCCGCCATCTTGAAAATAGGGGTTGAAATGGTATGAACGAAAATCTTCAAAAATTCGAGAAAAAGATTTATATTTTTCGATGTAACTTTTTTTTATAATTTTACGAAAAAATGATATCTGACCATTTTTGTAGATCGTTTTTTGAGGAACAACTTTTATACGCATCATTTTTTCATTAAGTCAATAGCTAAGGTTTTACAGCGCTCTGAAGTGAGTACTATTTTTAAGTACTCTTAACTATACCTATATTATACGTGTGTACTAATAATATGTCATCAGTTATTGTTTTTTTTTCTATTTTCTTTTTTCTATTTTTTTTAATTATAAATTTTGCAATATTATTGAAAATTAATTATTGATTCTTTTTCACTCCATAACAGGATTTTTTTATCTCTTTATGCGGTGGTAATAAAGATGATAATTATCTTGACAGCCTAAGATACAAACAATTCGCCAAGGCAGTGACAAAAAGTACATTAAACTTATCTTCACTTCCTCCAACACAAGACACAGCTCGCTTTCATACTTTCCTAGTCTGTAATGTGTGTATCCTACTATGGATACTTGGTGCATTAGAAGTGTGGAAGGGCCTCTGACTAGGTGGTGTTGCCGCGTTGCCGGTCACTTGGTGTGTCGTCTCACAGGAATAAAACAACTACTGGAATCATCGGGACATGTTCTCTTTATTACCTTACTTTACTATTATACATTAACTCACTTATTACTAGTATTAATTAGAATCTTAATTAAAAAGGATTACGATGAATAGACTACATTTAGAATAATTTAGAATGAATCAGAATGAATTAGAATGAATTAGAATGAATGTTAAAACACTTTCGTTTAACATATTTATACGACGAGTCAAGTTCACCGTTTTGTAAACATAAACAATTCTGTTTACACACTCTGAACTTGACATCATACGTGAGACCTTTCTGTTTTCATATATGTAAACGATTCATGCTATATCGACGTTAGATTCAAGGGAATTTATGTCTTTAATCATAATAATACCATAATGATAATTTAAATAATTAATAAATAATATTTCGGCCAAAAGGCATCACAAGTCTACCATCAGGTCCAGTGGTGGCTTGGTAATTATAATGATCCTGAAGACTGGGGCTGGAAAAAATCTGGAAAATTATTGATGCCAGTGCAGAACTCTAAACCTCCAGCACCCCCTGAGCTTCTAAAATTGATCTTTTGCAAATGCAAAGGCAACTGTGGAGCGATGTGTGGATGTCGAAAAGCAGGACTGAAATTTTCTGCAGTGTGCTTCCATTGTTCTGGAGAGACTTGCAGCAACGTAATGGAACTCTCAGAATTAATAAATGAAAATGACTTTGATAATGAACCGCCAACATTAACACCCCTTTCTTCTCCAGTTCTCCCACTGGTATTCAATTCAGAAAGCCGATCAGATGCTGAGCCGCAGCCTGGTCCATCGAAACGAATGAGGACGGAGTAGTTCTAATTTAGAAAATCACCGTGGATTATGCCTATTGGGAATACCACGTAAAAAAAACGCACCTCTAGACTCTATCTCGTGGGTGGTGGGGAAAAGAGTCAATAATTAATTATTAACAATATTGCAAAGTTTGTAATTAAAAAAGTTATAATAACAAAATAAAAAAAAACAATAACTGATGACATATTATTGATACACACGTATAATATAGGTATAGTTAAGAGTACTTAAAAATAGTACTCACTTCGGAGCGCTGTAAAACCTTAGCTATTGACTTAATCAAAAAATGATGCGAATAAAAGTTGTTCCTCAAAAAACGATCTACAAAAATGGTAGGATATCATTTTTTCGTAAAATGATTAAAAAAAGTTAAATCGAGAAATATAAATATTTTTCTCGAATTTCAGAAGATTTTCGCTATAACTTTTTATTTATACGACAAAAAGTTACTGGACCAAAGTTGTAGAGAATTTAATTTGCAACAAAAAATGTTGACACATTTTTTTTATCAAATAAATAGCTTAAGAGATATATCGTAAAAACCAGTTCAACCCCTATTTTCAAGATGGCGGCCGTGGGACAAGGGTGACGACCCCACAAACTTGGTTTTAGCTGTACACTGACCCCCCCTACACATCCAAAAAATAAAATTGCGTCCTCTAAAAGACGCAACCCCAAATGTAACTTTTCAATGGACTATAAGGAAACACCTCCATACTATGGGGCTAGTGGACACACCTCCATGCAGGATGTATGAACAGGAAGATGAAACTGTCAGGCATGTATGATCGGAGTTATCGTCAATAAGAGAGTGTGTGTTCGGTGAGTCTCGGCCTACACCTGCCGATATAAAAGAGATCTCTCCTAGTGACCTGTCCACCATCCTGGGAAGGACAGGATGGACGATGAGCTAGGAGGACAACTCCTCGGGAGGCTGTACAATGTGTCACATGTGGCCTAAGTTTTGTGAGCCTACACTCATCTTCCGATTATTTTTCATAATTTTCAATAATTTTGCGAATGTTTCGGCTAATAATCTCTTATCAATAAAGACTGCGAAAACTGTGTTCAACAGGACACTTTTCAACTCTTGAATTATAGATATTAAAGAATAAATCAAAATTTTAATTTTCCTCACCGTTTATTTTGGCGGATATGTTATTTTATAATTGAAATAATCTGTCGATATTCTCCAATTAGTAGATATTACTAACAATCTATTCACGTACACATTTCAAATATGTTGCATCGACTCGTCTGGACATTTGATGATAAGATTCGGGTTGAATTAACACGAATAGACCATTGTCGATATCGACGTACGTTTTGGCATGTGAGGATTATAGCCTCGTGATATGTTCGAGAATAATGGGAATATTAACGAGTAGATCACGTTTGAAGTGTTGTTGCTGTGTGTGTGGACCAAGGAATTCACCATGGTGTGGACTAAATATCTAGTTGGTATCATTGGAGAAACAGCGGGAATGTGTGAAAATTGATAATAATGTTTTGAGCGATAAAAACAGCCTAGTTTTTCTATGGTTGTAAGATAGTAGTTTTCCTACAACCACTATGTAAAACACGCTTTTCTACACAAATTTTAATACGCAAAGCAGGCTTTTCTTAATTCTTTTGATAACCGTTGGAAAAGTAATGCGAAAAGTACACGCTGTGGCACTTTCCATACCGAAATGTCAAACAAAGCTATCTATAGCCTGTCAATTTTTTTGGATAATTTAACCTAATAGTGAATTTCTTATCGATGTACAATTTTCAAATTTAAACCGAAAGTATAAGTGAACTATTTATTTCAATTTATTAATTATAAAAACATTAACCTAATAAGCATTATTTTAGGAATTATGAACCAAGATCAAGATAATAGTAATTATAAAAATTTTACTCATTTTTCTATTTATTTTCATATTGTAAGTTCTTTCTGTTCAAAGTTCAAATAAAATAACTATAAATTACTCTATTTATTTCATTAATAAATGCGGTTGTAGAAAAAATATTGTGTACAACTTGTACGCAAATCCCTTTTCCCACTCGCTCGATTTGCGCTCGTGGTTAAATTTACGCTTTGCGCACTAGTTGTACTCTATTGAAACGGCAATGTATTTTTTTTCAAACTCTTTTGCCTAAATACCTCTCCAATATGGAATATCGTCACGAGCAAAGTGGGTCTATTGTCGTTGGCTAGGCTCACAACTCTATTATTAGACCAAGCAATAGAGCATCAAAATAGTGAGTGTTTGACAAAAATCCTCATTGAAGCGGAACCATAAATATGGCCACAAGAAAGTGGGTGGCACAGACATCTCTAGAATGGCGGGTAGGACAAAGACAGAAAACGGTTTATTAGAAGACATTCGCCGACATTTGCGGCAGACCTAATAAGCAAAGGGTGAGCTTAACAAGCACACGAAACTAATGTAGTTAACCAGTTCTGTCACCTAGAGGAAGAAACTGTAAAGCCATCCTATATAAGTGCGACTGCCTGGCGAATGTCGGGTTTCTTGTACTAGGCGATGAGAAGACACCGGCAAGAAATAACATGAATGATTTAGTCTCGGCTGATTGGCTAATTAAAAAGAGCATTGTATAGTCCAGGTAAAATAGAGTTGTGAGCATTGTTTCCCTCCTGGTGGCTCATTTTGTTTGACAAAAGGGCAAAATTGATGTAGAATAAGATGCACTCACCACGAACTCTGAAGTCGTTGCGGAACATTTTTTAACGAGGTAAGAATGGTGCGATTTCAGTAAAAATAACGTTTTTCGTGCATATTTTTTTCCCTTCAATTTTATGGAAAAAAACGTTAAACTTTAATTTTTTCATAAAAACGCCATTGACGATTCGGGATGTGAAATTTGATAATTTTAGATAATAAAAATGGATTCCTCTCGTCGAGAAGTATGAAATTTAAAAAAAAACGCCAATTTATCTTGGACAGTTCCAGAGAAAAGTACCAATGCAGCTCCGGGGTCGAGTTTGAGGGCGCGCTGCGAGAAATTTTCTCGATCGGCTTCCTCCACTACGCCGCCACGAGCCAGAGCGTGAAAATAATAGCGTTGCATAGTTGCATGAACTTTTGAAGTGGCTTTTAGCTTAGTTATCTGTTCCCATTTGAATAAATATTTTGAGCAGTGGAAGTACTCCGTTTTCCCGATCATGAATACCTTTTTTCACTGCACCCAGAAATTATTGAACAATGAGCCTTAAACTTTGCCGATTTGTAACTCCATTGTTTTTCAAGGAATCTGGACAAATATTTTTTAAGACTAAAGTTTTTTTCATGCTCTATCAATGTACATGATAATATATTGCAAAATTCATTCATTGCATTTTACAACTAAGGTCGTTTTAAATAATAGTTCTCATGGTTGCGGAATTGCATATTTCTGAAAAATAATAACAACACCTGACTAATCACAGTGAAATCTACAAAACAAAACAATCCGCATAAGTAAGAATGATGCGTAATGTCGTACAGGGAGGGAATGAATTAATTTGTTCATGACGTCATAATTTGCTAACTAATCAAGTTACAGATTCCAGATTTCGTACACGTTAGGAGCGTAGCCACCGGGGGTTATTCGCAAGAGATCTGACCGTAACGTTACGTTACGTTGCTGCGTTATGTGCCTTGAGCCTCTCTCTCTCTCTCGTTTACGAAGCAGCGATTCATATGCTTCGGCCGGGAATCGAAACCGGGCCGCCCGCGTGGCTGGCGAGCATCGGTGCTACATTGAAATTCTATGCAAAGTTGGTATTCGCAGTGCTGGTGATTCACTTGAATTTGTTCGAATAAATTTTTTACTATTATTTCCATAATTTTTTGTAAGATTGATCTTTTTTAGAACTTTATCAGAACTTTAGTTCTCTAAGTTAGGTTGGCGCGACCCCGCACAAGATCTGACCGTTACGTTGCTGCGTTATGTGTTTACGAAGCAGCGATTCATAGGCTAGAGAAAACTGTAATGCCGCCATATATCGATGTCTCGGGTTTAAATTTTACACATTAGGAGATATACCTTACAGTTACGCACGTCCGTTTTAAACTAAGAAAAAGAAGCTGGAAAGGTTTTAAATTAATCGATAGATTGAAGAAATAAACCGATGACAGAATTTTGTAACTAAATAATTCATCTACTACTCTTCAACTACAACTTAATGATAATCGATCAATAATAATCGATTATAGATTGATTAATTATGATCGATCGTTGATCAAAAATAATCGATTGTTAATCATTTGATAATAATCGATTGATCGATTGGTAATATTCGAATATTCTTCGATTATATACAATCGGTTATTAATCGATTGTTGATAATCGATTATTTAATCGATCGTTGATCGATCAAAAATCATCGATTATTAATCAATTGATGATAATTGATAGTAATCGATTACAAATAATCGATTATATATGGATTGTTAAATGAAGTTTCATCCAGAGTAGAATAAATTCTTAGATTAATATATGTGTATTTATTTATTGATTGAAAAAATTTGATTATTGCTTAAAAGGAACTAAAGTTCTTAGCTAGATTTTCCGCAACCGTGGGAATGATTAAATCTTAAATATTTCATAAAAGCGCCATTGACGATTCGGGATGTGAAATTTGATAATTTTAGATACTAAAAATGGACTCCTCTCGTCGAGTAGTAGGAGATTTGAAAAAAAATCATCAATTTAGCGTTGCATGAACTTTTGAAATGGCTTTTTGCTTAGCTACCTATCTGTTCCCCTTCGAATACAAATTTGAACAGTGAAAGTACTCCGTTTTCCCGATCATGGATACCTTTTTTTCACTGCACCCTGAAATTGTTGAACAATGAGCCTTAAACTTTGACGGTTTGTAATTCCATTGTTGTTCAAGGAATCTGGATAAATCTTTTTTCAGTTTAAAGTTTTTTTCATGCTCTATCAATGTACGTGATAATATATTGCAAAATTCATTGGGCATGCGGTACTTTGCATTAACTAAGGTCGTTTTAAATAATAGTTCCCATGGGTGCGGAATTACATATTTCTGAAAAATAATAATAACACATGACTTATCACAGTGAAATCTACCAACAAAACAAACCGCGTAATTTGTTCATGTCATAATTTGCAAACTAATCAAGTTAAAGATTCCATATTTAGTACACGTTATTTGTAAATTTGAGGGCATAATTAGGTGTGATATAAACATGTCATGATAATAACATCCGGTTTTAAATTTGTTTATTAATAATACTGTAAATAATGTTTTTTTCGCTCATAACTTCGGACCTAATCAATATTTTTTTACGTGCAAAGTCTAGTTTTGTAGATCTTTTGAGGAGAAAAAAAAAGGTCTCAACGTTTTTTCTGTAAAATTGTATGGAAAAAAGATATGCACAAAAAAATTATTTCCACACCACCAGATGTCAAATTATTTCCGGAAATTTTTTTGAGCTCATGAATATTTTGAAAATTATCTCGAGTCGAAAATATTCATGAGCGAGAAAAAATTTTCGAATTTAATTTGACCTTGCGTGGTATTCGGTAAGAAAATTCCACACCAAATGTGTTTATTTCCAACAACATCAATTTTTGTCTTCATCATCCTGCCATAGTATATAATAATTGCGTTTTTAATATAAACCTTTATCATAATGGTCCAAAGAATTTAGAAAACATCTAAGCTTGTAGTTGAAATGAATCAAAATTATCATGTGAACAAATAAAAATTAGATTGTCAAAAAAATATTCTGTCATTATAAACGTCAAAAGAATTTCCAGTATAATTCGCTGTTGGGTACCCAGGAGAAAAAAATTTCCACAAAAATTCATCCGTTGCCATGGTGATCTGTCTGAAATACACACTCCGATTGGTTAAAAATAGCATGTGTGGAATTTTCAGTAGTAATAATACCCCTAATGTCTTGATAATACCAAGATAATTTTGTCATAGAGAATGCTGAAAGCGTGTTGCTTGCTATTATCTTTGAGCAACACGCTTGAAGGATTCTTTACGACAAAATTTTGAGTATTTATCAAGACCCGAGGAGTATTCGATAAGATAATTTTTTACTTGGTTGTACGATCCGATGTTATGGATCTCTTCTTCGAGAGCTCTTATGAAGAGACTTAAGTTTTAGGACTGTACAATTTACCCAAAAAACCTGTTTGAAATCGGGTTTCAATTTAGAAGTTGCCAAATTAGCAATTATACAAAAAAAACGGACCGGTAAACGAATAGAGATTTACTCACCTCAGCAGATATCTCGTCGACACACACCCTCAGAGAGCTCTCTCCAACGCAGCTTCAAGTACCATCACTTGCAGTCTCTTTTTTATAACGCAAAAAACTCACAGGTAAAAATAACAATAATTATCAAAAACTGACTCGTTTTCAATTAAGTGCTGTCGATGGAATGAATCGTAAAATTGTTGTAAATCTCTAATTAAACGCGAGCATAAAAATAACCACCACGACTACAAAAGCTTGTTGTTTGGGTTGTCAACCTCGCAGGAAAATAATTAAAATTAAAACTTAAGCGGACTCCAACATTTGTAGATATCAAAAATTGATTGTCAATCTGGCGTTTAATGATTTTCAATACAAACTTTATTAGTCTTAATCAAATATTATTCATACAGTTGTGAAAAGTACAATTGGTAAATTAATTGAATCGTTAGATGCAATACCAAATCTTCGCGACATTTTTAATCCAGTTGTCAGTTTGACGTTTAATTAATTTTAAATAAAAAATAAACACCAAACTGAAAACACCACATGTAGGGTATTATCGCTGTAATACAGTGGTAATTGAATGAAATTTGACACATGACTTGAAATTGAGTAATTTGATTGGTAACTATATTCAGTAAAAATTATCAGTAGTAATACCCCTAGGGTCTTGATAATACCGAGATAATTTTGTCATAGAGAATGCTGAAAGCGTGTTGCTTGATAATAGCCCAAGGCCGCAGACCGAGGGCTATTATCTTTGAGCAACACGCTTGAAGGATTCTCTACGACAAAATTTTTAGTATTTATCAAGACCCGAGGAGTATTCGATAAGATAATTTTTTACTTTGTAGATATCAAACAATTGATTGTCAATCTGACGCGTAATACTTTTCAATACAAACTTTATAAGTTTTAATCGAAAATTATTCATTTTTATTTAAAACTACAGTTTTGAAAAGTACAATTGGTAAATTAATTGAATCGTTAGATGCAATACCAAACCTTTCCAACATTTTTAATCCAGTTGTCAGTTTGACGTTTAATTAATTTTTAATAAAACATAGACACCAAACACCACATGTAGGGTATTATCACTGTAATACAGCGGTGATTGGATGAAATTTGACACATGACTTGAAATTAAGTAATCTGATTGGTTACTATATTCAGTAAACAATTATCGATAATAATACAAGTGTGTTAATGATTATCGAAATACAAATTTCTTCGATTTTGAGAAACAACCCATTTCTTCCAATATTACATTGGGGATGATTCCGCAAAAGGATTCAGGCCCCCAGAAAGGTATTTCAGTCCCCCTCTTTGCTGGTTCATCTGTTATTTCATTTCCTTCTATTCCAGTGTGTCTGGAATCCATAGTAAGGTGACTATATTGTTCTCGCCTAGTTCATTGAGTTTGTCTAGGCATTCCCACATCATTTTGGAACTGATTACACAAGCACTCAGTGCTTTAATGGTTGCTTGACTATCCGACATTATGATAATCCTTTGTTTTCTGTATCCCTCATGAATATTGAACTGGGCGCACTTTCTTATGGCGTGGATTTCCGCTTGAAAGATACTTGGGGTTTTCCCCAAGCTTTCAGAGTGCTTAGTTCCTGGCCCGAACACTCCTATCCCAGTTCTTTCTATTGCTTTTGAGCCATCTGTGTACCATTGAATGGCATTCTTTTCAAGCCTGGTAATGGTATTTGGATCCCATTCTTGTGGCATGTCCCAAGTGAAACCTGCCTATTATTTGCGTAAAACTGGTCTTCCCTTGTTTATTAAATAAATTGATAAATAAAAAGAAAACTTACGACATGATTGCCTTTCGTCCGCGCCATTTTCACAATCAGCTTGATAATTACACACCCATAAGTTTGGAATACACTTTCCTTCGGGACATTTGTAAGTTCCGGATGGACACACTACGCCTGACGGAGAACCTGGAACAAAATATTTTCATCTTGAATGAATTTATATGCAAAGAAAATAAACGGAAAAGATTTTGAAATAACATGAAATGAATGGGGAGTTATCTTGATCGATTCGTACTTTACATCGATAAAAATTCACTGCCTACAACGTTTTATGCTGTTCCGAATTTTTATTTTTAATCAAAAACCCCGCAAATCGACCGTAAGAAATGGAGATTGAACATCGTACGATGGAGAATGTTTTGGTCGATATTTATGTATGATTTGAATGACGGAAATATGCATCTTTCGGTATCAGTATTTTTATTTAGTTATTTTTGTAACCACAAAAATACAGTTAGCTAAACAGATGAAAATAAACGTATCAAATGGCAAGGAATACTTGTAAACGTTTAGTCGGGAGGCTAGGACGACTTAAGCAAGTGGATAGTGGATAGTAATATAACCATAGAGATACTACAGATAGAGGGCGCTGTGTATGTAGGAATGTCTCTCTGAGCTCCGGTGAGAGAGAAAGAGACAGAGATTAGAAGTTTTTCTGTATTTGTCTGTGTATATATAGCATACAAGCTATTAGAGAAAGACAGCCTAAACTTTCTACTTTCTATCTCTTTCTTACATGCTGACGGGTTTCGAGCTGGCTAGTTGCCTCTATCTGTAGTATCTCTATGAATATAACAATAGTCAACTAATTTGTTGCATCTAAATTACATTATTTTGGCATTAACAATCTCGAGCTTCGCTCTCAGGCTTAGGCCTGGTTTCCCATCCTTATGAGATCCGTTTAGTTTATCCTCTCCGGCTAGGACGTTGGCAGCCCTGTTAGTACAAATTGTCCTAAATGTTTGCTGACGACAAACGATTTTGTTTGTTTTGGAGGTTATGTTCGCAGTTTGTCCATGTTGTCACTGATCAGTAATCGAACAATTCATCAAAAATATTTGTTAATTTTCTCTTTTTATTAGCCTAAGATCTTTGTGTTAGCTTTAGGCCTAGTGTTGTAAATTGTTATGGAGAAAACAGTAGTTCGTGAAAAAAGTAGAAGCAAGAACTTTAAAGAGACAGAGGTGAAGTTGTTGGAACTAGTAGATAAGCACAAAAGTGTAGGGGGGCGTCCATTAATTACGTGAGGCGTTTTTAAGAATTTTTCGACCCCCTCTCCCCCCCTGGTGAGATATCGTGAGATTTTCCTCAACTCCCTCCCCTAATCTCACGCGAGATTCTTTAAAACCTTTATTATGGACTGTAAACGTGTTGGATTATTGAGAGAAAAAAAACTTGTTCTATTACCTACTTTTATTGAAGACTAGCAAAGACTAGTATTTGTGAATATTAATGTAATTTTTTTTAAAACACAACTTCACACCGTTTTCTGCGAGAAAAATAATTACGTGATATTTGCCAAGAATACCCCTCCCCCTTAAGTGAGATTTGGAAAGATTTAGCTTGACCCCCTCCCCTTCTAGAACACCTCACGTAATTAATGGACGCCCCCCTAGTGGAATGTAAGAAAACGGAATTGGTGTCTACTCGAGAAAAAGAAGCTGCTTGGCCACAAATTAAGCAGGAATTTAATAACGCCAGTGGCATTTATTATAGAGACTTGAAAATACCTAAAAGTAAATAGGTATATTATAATATGTAAAAATGAGTTTCTTGTTCACTTTGGCAGGGATAAATTTCTACCGTAGGATAACCGGCTACCAAGGGCCAGTTAGCTTATGCCTAGGACAAATCAGTAGTTAACGAATTGGGAAACACTCGCATGGGATAAACTCTGATTTTATCTGTAGCATAGATTTAAACCGAGTTTGAAACGAGATGGGATACCGGGCCTTAATGTCAAAATAATGTCGAGTCAAATTAATAAAAACAAGAGAAATTTAGCAGCAATAAAAATAGTAGACCATTTATTAAGGTCGTGTTATATTTATGGAGATTATTTCTTGAATCCAATTCATTATATCAGTCATTAAATGGAACAATTTGGAATAATTTATTCAAAATATAGACAACGCTATGGGTGGTTGGCCACAACACTGTTTTTGTAGTTTTCTGTCGATTTAGTAGACTGGTTTCTCAAAAGGCCGGTTCAGCATTAAAATAACAAACACTTAAGGATCGTCAACATGTTATGAACCTTTTATTGAATAACAAATATCTAAAATAGTTACATATATATATATATATATATATATATATATATATAGGACAATGAATATCGACAAGCCTTTGCAATCGGAATTATTAAGAACAATCTTACTCTTTCCTTTGTATTCTTCAAAGCACTGTGATTATTAAAAACTTCATTTTTGTGGAAAAATGCACTTATTATGCTGGAAAATGAAGGAATTAATGTTAAATATTATGGATTTTGACTCATTTTGTCGGAAATGTCGGTTTAAACTGGGAATGGAACTACTAAACTCACTAGCTGAGTTCAGAATGGTAAAAAGTGTCAACACTTTTGGCACTATTGACACTGATGCAGTCAGAGAAAATATAGTGCGCACTATTATTGCATTTGGTAATACTTTAAGGTATGAATGGTGTAAACGGTGGGACACGATACAATCTGACAACAACGGAGTATCCCTCATATTAATTCAAACGTAAATTATCAAGGAAAAAAAGAATTAATCAGGTTAAGATTTATCAATTTCATAAGATGATAAATGCTGAAAAATATGATATATTATTATCTTATTATAACTTATTGAGTATTTTTTTTAAAGATATGTAACATTTATACGAGCTTAGTAAATGTAATTACACATAGGTACACGTTATTATTTTATTATTACAAAACCCAACACATTCAGCCCGATGTTAGTTTGGTAACTACCACTTCCATAGAAGCGAATAGCTGTTACTACTTAAAATTATTATATTTCAATATGTATAAAAAATGTCCAACCTCTTTCCTACCTTAGTAGATTTGTTCATAACTTATGCTCTCGTATGAGCTGCCAAATGCGGATCTAAAATGTTTATTAATTCGCCAGCAGCTTCTTTAGAGAGTCTGTAAATTTTTAGGAACTAGCGGTCACTTCATTTAAGGGATCTTGCCTAAAAGGATGAAGCATCGTTCTTGGCGTTAAAAGATTATCCTCCACACAAGTTTCACAACATTATTTATCACTATTTGATGCAGTTCCTCTAAATTTGCCATGTAGATTTAAAAAATATAAAATGTTCTCGCGTCACTCTCTTCCAACTGCTTATTAATATGCTAATTACTAGTATATAGAGTAACTAAAAAGGTTCAAAAAGGTAGTCAAACTAAAAAGAAGGGATGTTGAAACAATACAAAGTATCTGACAAAACCACAACACAAAATTCTAACCCCAAATAAATAAAAATTTCGCAAGTGAAATAAGCGTTTCGACAGCTAAACAGTCTAAACAGTATTTGAATTAAATTGGTGAAATTTTTTCGAAATCGAATTTTATTTCACACATGAAATTAGTTCAACTAGCCCCCCCTGGTATCGAGATTTTTTCATATTACTGTTTATTAACTATTGATGATACATTGATATTAATTATTTCATTCTTAAACAAGAATAACAACAGCAGATACCAACACCATACTATTTAAAAAAAAACAATAGTTTTATGCTAAATTTTGCAACTTATCCCTTTAGAAAGCTACATAAACTACCGATACCGGTGAGATTTGTGTGATTTGGTTACACCATTACATGTATAAACGTTTATTCTGTATTTCAATCACCTATAATTGAATACGAAATCGTGTAGATACAGACAATCAATATGCCTATCTAACCAGACGTTAATCACCATCCAGTTTAATTGACTGAGAAATATGGATTCACACTTTTATGATTATCCCACAAATACTTTAAATCAGAGCAGAACACGAAAAGAATTCTCAATTAATATGCACATATTAGTACCTTTATTAATGAGAAAGTTGCAGATTTATAATTTTAACAATTTATTTATGGTAATTACTGAAACGAAAAGATCAAATATATACATTCAATAGCCTTTTTGGTGTGGATTTATATCCGGGTTTTTGGGTATGTCGTTTATTTTATTTGCTATTTTAACAAATAGCTAACCTCAAATTTGATAAATGAAATCATCAGGATCTTATTCAGCCAAATTCGAAAAGGCTATGAAATTAATAATTACCTGCTTCTTTTTTTAACGGAAAATACTTGAAAACTTTCAAAATGCTGATGTTTTTCCGTGTATCTAGGCATATTTTTGTATTATATAAATAAATATAACAATGAGATTAATATTCACTTTTCATAAATTATGACCGTAAACAACAAAGTACAGACCTGACGAGAACTGTCAGTGTGACAGTAGATAAAGACGTAAGACACATTGACGATGCGAAAGGTACGTCTGCATCTTATTTTGAATGCTGTAATTTCCCTCGATTGATAGGTCGCGCTTGCGCGTAATCTAGACATCAACTAATCAAATTTTTTAAGCCAAAGATTAGGGTTAACGTTTGTAATATATTTAAACCGTTCATTATTGTGACATTTTGATTATGATTAATCACAGACCTGCATTTTTTCCATTTTTTCGCCGTAATCTCTTAGAAGGGGACATTAACAATCGTAGGTGCACACCATGAAGGGTATTATATGAACTCTACCTCATCCATTATTAAAATCGTTTTTCGTGTCGTGACGTTCGTTTGTATTATGCCATTCATTTGCCACTGTCAATCACTACGTTCTGTCATTTTAAGCCGTGAAGCATCATCCACAATTCAAGTTTGTTCGCAAACAATAACTAAAACCATTGTTTGACAATACTGCAACTAACCTATAAGCCGATGAAAAGAAATCTGTTTTGATAAACTTCACAAGTAATACTCATACTATTTCAATTGCTTGGCAACATTGTCTAGTCATGACAGACGTCATAGAAAACGTTTTTTTACTGTACGAGTGCATTTAAAAAAAAGCGTTCGTATAGTTGAAATAATACCCTTCTTGGTGTGCGTCATCGATTGTTAATCTCCTTCTATCACATTACGTAGGAAGAAATGGAAAAAATGGCAGGTCTGTGATTAATCCTAATAAAAATATCACAATAATGAACCGTTTAAATGTTTTACAAACGTTAACCCTAATCTTTGACTTACAAAAATTTGATTGGTTGATGTTTAGATTACGCGCCAGCGCAACCTATCAATCGCGAGGTTTAAATACTATGAAGGCGTAACTTTCGTATCGTCAATGTGTCTTACGTCTTTTTCTAATGTCCCACTGACAGTTCTCGTCAGATCAGTACTTTATTGTTTACGGTCAATTATTATTTATGAAAAGTGAATATTAATCTTATTGTTTTATTTATTTGAATAATACCAAAATATGCATGGATACACGGAAAACATAAGTATTTTGAAAGTTCTGAAGTATTTTCAGTTAGGAAAGAAGCTGGTAATTATTAATTTCATAGCCTTCTCGGCTTTGGCCTAATACGATCCTGATGATTTTATTTATCAAATTTAAGGTTAGCTATATGTCAAAATAGCAAATAAAATAAACGACATGCCGAAAACCCGGATATACGTCACAATCGATGACGCACACCAAGAAGGGTATTATTTCAACTATATAAACAATTTGGCAGTTGATGATTGAAAAATACTTTGTCCGAAGAAAGAACAGTTGCCAACAATCAGAATAATTCGCTGACCGGTATCAAATTTTCAGCTAGAAGCATGCGCATTGTGATGCAGTTGGAAGTGACAAGTGTAGTGACATATTTTTGGTATTTGGTTTTGAATAATTTTCTTCGATTGTGAAAAAAAAGCAACGGAATAGTAAACCCCTTCCCTCTAAATTATGGTTTAGGTTTACAAAGTACAAAACAACCTTAAATTTAAATGTAGACCATACATTTTATTTCGAGTTAATTAATCAAGTGAGATTTTTTTCTATGGGGGTACTTGAAGTCCAAGGTTTATACTATAGCACCAGATGGCATTGGCGTTTTGAAAGAAAGTATTATTGAAGAATGCAATGCAATTTCAGCTGACACATTCGAACGAGTACGACAAGAGTTTACTAATAGGATGTACTACTGTCAGGAAGTAGACGGAGCACATTTAGAACACTTGCTATAAGAATCCATTGTTGATATTTGATTAATTAAATTTAAAAAAATAATTTCAATAATGTTTTCGTATTCATTTAATTTATCTGTCAAAATTAGTTTAAACCCAAACAAAATTAATATGGCTATGTAGCTAATGTCGATGCCTTTCAAACGAGATATCACTTGCCATAAGGTCCTATTTAAAATTATTGGCCAGAGTGGCACTATGAAGTCATCTATTACTATTACGTCACCTGTTACCATTCGTAGACAAGTTTACAACACTTAATTTTTACCCACCAAATTTTATTAATGTAAGTGTAGCCGTCCAAAAGATACGAGGGGGGGAGGGGACGTTTGAATAGCACTGTATACCTAATAAAAATGTTTTAATACTTTTATAAAATACCGTACGCCATTGCCACGTAGCTTCAGATAGGTTTGCTACGTTTATGGTAATTGTATAGGGACGATTCTTTATCGCTATCAAGTTAATCGATGTCAATAATTGTAATATATTCGATGTTCAAAGGAAAAATAAAAAAAAACCTCTCCTTTAAATATTTTAGTTTAAACTCAAAGGACCCCAAGAAAGGGAATTCCCGGTAGAATTTCAATGAAGTTTTCTTTGTAATTACCTACCCAGACGCAATTGAATTATTTCAGTGAATACTGCGCGGTCGTTTTTGGTATATAAAGTTTTAAAACTTGAGACGCTAATTAGAAGTAAATAGCTGAATTAATTCGGTGTCGCCGACGCCTCGTAGAGGGAATATTCCAAGGGTAGATGATAAAGATTAGCTTAAGAAACGAGTTTGAATAAAAAATTTAGATGGAATAATTCAAGGAGTTGGATTAGTTTAAAAATAAACAAGTTTGGGTGAGTTGTTTTTGTTACTAAGGGTAGGTAAGCGTGTAGAATTACGATTAAATGGAGAAGATTTATGTATTTTTTAATGATCAGAATGTAGTGGTATATATAGTTTTATCGCTATAGCATTAAACTTTTTACATTGTTAGTGTCTTTATGAAAAAAAGTTAATATTCAATAACAATAAGAAAGTGGGAATATAAATAATGGTTCATTGATAATATCGAATAATAATCACTGGTCGGAATTCCTATGCCTAAGGCTTTGACCGATATTGATGTTCAGATATTGTTATGTGCAGCTTCTTCGAGCACACAACTGCAACTTGTGGGTTCTTCTTATGTGAAACGGAGTTTATCTATGATTTTTAGTAACGTACCTACTATAGGACATGTCCACCACATGAAGCATGGAGACTACTTAAGGAGATCAAGCTCCATGTATTCCAATTTCTGACCATAGCAGAGGGCGCCAGTTTAAAATCCGTAGAGTTCATAATAACACCCTTCTTGGTGTGCGTCATCGATTGTTAATGCACATTACGTTGGAAGAAATGGAAATAAGGCATCAGGCGATCCTGATGATTTTATTCATCAAATTTAAGGTTAGCTTTAGGTCAAAATAGCAAATAAAATAACCGACATACCCAAAACCCGGATATACGTCATAAATGATGACGTACACCGCAAGAAGGTTATTGAATGTGTATGTATGACATTCACTGAGACCTAAAAGATCTATTGCGCCCCCTTACTTCTACTCAGTTTCTGAGGAGAGTCTCAGAAACTAGTAGTTCCTTTAGTCCTATTTCCGGGAGGAATTTTAGGATGTCTGCAGGCTTCAACTTAGGCAAATGTTCCTCTTCTATCCAGTAATCTCCCAGGTGCTGTGCTCTAGGATTCTGAAGTGCTGTGCAGTTGGAAAGTATGTGGATGGAGGTTTCTTCTTCCATTCCACAAAATCTGCATTCTTCTTCCTCCACAATTTTGAGCTTTTTCAGGTGCCCATTCAGGCGACAATGTCCCGTTAGGATCCCTGATAAAACTCTTAGCGCAGTTTTACTTTGACTTATGCATTCTTTTGATCTCAACAGGTTGTAGTCACCCAGAAGAGTCTTTGATTGTATAAGCCCTACTAGATATTTCCAATGGTCCGATCTTCTCTTTTTCTCGGCTTTACTTATTTCTTCCAATATTACATTGGGGCTGATTCCACATAAGGGTTCAGGCCCCCAGAAAGGTATTTCAGTCCCCCTCTTTGCTAGTTCATCTGCTATTTCATTTCCTTCTATTCCAGTGTGTCCTGGAATCCATACTAAGGTGACTATGTTGTTCTCGCCTAGTTCATTGAGTTTGTCTAGGCATGGATATGAAATTCGTTTAATCTGTCATGATTGCATCAAAATAACAGTGAATCAGCTACGAAAAGTTGGGAAATGATGTAACCTAACCTAACCTAACCTCCCTGGTGCCAATTAGGCATTCCAATGACCTGTCAAAACAAATTCAATATGGCGGCTGGGGGCAAATAGTTTGTTGGTGTTATATTATTGTGCTGTTGAGAAGTTTATTTAAATTTTGTGGGATTGTTGTTTTTGTGCCTTTTTATATTATTTAGGACTTATAGTGGTATTATTACATTTTAATACAAAAAAATGCCAACTACGTGCCTTGTGGTTGGTTGTGGAAGTCGATCCAACAGGGATGCTGTAAAATTTTTTTCAGTGCCAGCGGTTTTAAGCCACATATTTGTTAGCTTCATTTGATATCTGTAAACAAATATTTCACTTCACATCTAGGAAGCAAACAAATTGGATTTTCAGCTTACCTCTTGCCAATATCTGGATTTTGCAACAATAATGTCTTTAAAAAATCACTCTGCATCTTAAAAAGTCTATCAACAATCACAAATTCACTCAACTTTGGAGATAATGCCGTTTAAACAATTTATTCACCACGTACTCAATGCTTTCTTATGACACTTAAGACAGTTGTTTGCCCGCAGACGCCATATTGGGTCACGTGATTTGGAATGCCTAATAACGGAAGCATTTCTCATTACTTTTTCCTGGGAAAGTATTCATATAAATAATATTCTAGAGTAACGATTTTGATCAATAAAATGACCTGTAAGTTCCATTTACAAAAGAACCTGTTTCAAACAGCTTTAGAAAATCCAGCGAAGCGCATGAAGTATGTCAAGATGATTAAAAATAAGTACAATATGCTAGGTAATTTTTTTCTCAGTTATCCTTACGATAAACGTAACAAATTTCCAGCTGGCGGTGTAAATCGGAAGGGGTGAAAATGAGAAAAGCAGGGATATAGAAAACAGAGCCGTTAGCGTTTTGTAAAAAGCTGCGAAATATTTCTTTTTAAATTATTATCTAATAGAAAATTCGAAAAAGGTCTGGGATATATAATTTATGGGGTAGAAAACGCGGAGATGTGGAAGTGCAAGCAGTTTTTATCAATCCATAATTCTTAGGAAACGTAAAAAAGGATTTGTTAGCACGAACAGAAGAATCTGATTTTTTTAAATAAAATATAGTAGACAATGGGGTCTATTCTGTAAATAATCCTTCAAAATTTAGAGGCCTCTTGAAAATAAGTTATTAACGGGCCTTTAAAATTTTTTTGTTGAAATGCTATTCTCCAAGTATACATTCTAGAGGACTGCTTTAATAAAAAAGAAGAGAAAGTTAATGAAGATAGAAGAAGAAAATTTGTATTTGATGGTGAACTAACCCACAAATCACTCTACATATTTTTTTTTTTTTGCATGCAATTATTATAGGTTATATATAGTTATAAAAAATATCACGTGCGCCGAGAACGACTAAGAAACAAAAAGTTTTATCACATCAATTAACATTCTTGACACTTTCTTGAAAAAGCGAGAAACTTTTGAATAACTTAGTTGGTATTTGAAAGGGATCACTCATGTCCCTAATACTTCTTTGGTTTAATCTAAATTCTGCCCTAGAATAATATATATAAAGATTGTTAATTTAAACTATTTCAAATATAACCTAACAATTTTTCTCACTGTTCTTGGTTTGCAATTGATTCTTCAATCAAGGCTTCACCAGCAACATCTACATACATTTTTGTTACCGTTATTATGATTTAAAAGCACATTTTAAAACCCCTTTAAAAATAATAGTTTTAACAGGCTATTTTAAAGTAATCCTTGAAAATTCAAAGGGAAATATTAGCGAATACGGATTTGATTTTAGCTTATTAATATTAGAATCTGAATATTAGAGGAAGAGTTACCGAATAGTCCCCAATAACCGTGTTTTTAATATATTTTTTGCGCGATCGATCTTTTTTGTTTATTTACAGCATCGTTTGTCAGGTCGGTAGGTTGTGTTTACTGGTTTCTAAGTCTAACACGTCGGTAAGTGATTTACTTACCGTTCAGACGTCGGTAAGTAAATTACTTACCGACGTCTTAGCCCTACCTCAATTGGTCCTAAATATTATATTACTTCATTCATTACACAAAGGGAACAAAAAAAATAAGAAGTTTTATATTTTTTAATGAACAGAATCGAACAGAACTATATGAAAAGTAATAAATAGCATGAAAACAATTTCACCAAAATACAAATTATATTTTAAACTGATCGAGTATAAATGTCACTTTTGACATTTCGTGCATTCCGAAGAAATTTAAATTATTTTTTGCGCGATCGATATTTTTGTTTATTTAATGTTTATTTACAGCATCGGTTGTCAGGTCGGTAGGTTGTTTTTACTGGTTTCTAAGTCTAACACGTCGGTAAGTGATTTACTTACCGTTCAGACGTCGGTAAGTAAACTACGTCCTAGTCCTACATACATTTAAGTAGTCCTAAATAATATATTACCACTTCATTCATTACACAAAAGAAACAAAAAAATAAGAAGATTGATATTTTTTAATGAACAGAATCGAACAGAACAATATAAAAAGTAATAAATAGCATGAAAAAAATTTCACCAAAATGCAAATTATATTTTAAACTGATCGAGAAGTATAAATGTCACTTTTGACATTTCGTTCATTTCGAAGAAATTTAAATTATTTTATTCGAAATTCGAATCGAACGTTAGGGTAATACCGGTCTCCAGCAAAACAACCCTTACCGTTCTTGATTCTTAATATACTATTATTCGAAGTTTATTTCAATACGATCGCGCCAAAAATGGTATAAGCATTTCGAACGTTAAGGGTAATGCTTACCGGCCTCCAGCAAAATTGGAGGCTTCGCTACGCTCAGCCTCCAAACATTGCTGTCGACCGGTAAACAACCCTTACCATTCTTGATACTTAATATACTATTAATACGCGAACCTTTTACAAGTTAAAAAATTAAAGTGACATTAAATTATTATCTTTGAAGTCTATTAATAACCCGATTTACTAAAATATGACAATTTTTACAGGAAACTGTTATTTAGGAAATGTGGAGTAGAGATGGAGTAGAGCATGGTATAATAAAGAAAAAGGTGTGCTACCACGGAAGACTAATTTCCGTCATGTTCTGCGCACCTTCCAAAACGCCGCCATATTGTCAATCATACGTTTAATGTTTTGAATGACTGTCATAACTATGACCTACACAACCAAACCTTACTTGTTGTAATCGTTCATTTTGTAATAAATTGTGAACTCTGAACATTGGAACATTAAGTGAGTGTCTTTATTGTTAAATAGAGATTTTGTGTCTTGTTATCGTTTCAAATTCAGTTATTTTTCAAGCGTTTGATTTTCCGATTGGCTGATTTTTCAATATGGCGGCGTTTGGAAGCTCGTTTGATTGGCCGTGCACGGTAACACACATTCTTCTCATGGAGTAGAGCTTCGTCCTGTTGAAATATAATTGATTTGCAAGATATCGGTTATCATTTTCTATTATGTCTGAGAACATTGAATCAACTGTGTCTTCCAGTAAATATATGTAAAAAAATGTACCTACAATTTCATCGTGACACATTCCAACCCAAACATTGTTTTATAAAATTTGATTAAACTAATGAACAGTCTTAAAAAGCAGTCTTAAAAAGCAGTCGATAGATGGTGTTTCTTGATCGTGTAAATAAAAAAGGATCCTGATACAAATTTAAGCGAAAAATGTTGATCGATAGATACCTTTTGAAGGGACTTTCTAAATAAGATCTTATCGAGAGATAACCGAAGAGGTTGATGTCAATAAATAAAAAACGGAAAAAGTTAATACTATTATAACTTTTCAATACACTCGGTGAACTGTTCTGACAGGGGGAAAGTTTGGAGTTGAAAAAGAAAAAGTAATTTATCATCCAAATACCTAAAGAAATTCTTTTTACAATTGTTTACAGTGTCCGTCCATCAGTCGATTATCCGGAAAACAGAGATAACAAGTTTAAAAAACGTAAAATGGGAAATTCCGTACGTTTTATACATACGAGAGAATTACGTGAAGTAACATTTTTGTTATTTACTCAATTACAGTTACCTGCAACAATTTTCATGTTTTAGGGCCGGTTTCACAAGAGAGATTTATACTAGGTATAGTTATACTGGGTATAAAGTTATACCAAAATTTATACCTAGAATAAAATTAGTTGGTTTTACGATGCTTTTTTACACCGGTATAGCAATTCTTACTCCAAGAATTGCTATACCGGTGTAAAAAAGCATCGTAAAACCAACTCGTTTTAAGCTAGGTATAAATTCTGATATAACTTTATACCCAGAATAACTATACCTAGTATAAATCTCTCTTGTAAAACCGGCCCTAAGTAAAACAGTGTTATCAAGAGATGTCAAGATAATAGTATTATTATTACAGGAGCAATGAGAACATGCCCAACGGCAGCCATGGAAGTGATTCTCAAGCTCACACCACCTCATATGCTGGTGGAAAGTGTTGCAGAAAGGACAAGATACAGATTAATCAATAAAAACACTACCCTTCACTTCTTAGAAATGAGACAACCTAGGACATGCCACAAGACGGTATGATGTTAAGCAACAAGAAGAAATGGGATCCAAATACCATTACCAGACTTGGAAAAAATGCCATTGAGGCTCGGTTTATCAATAGCAATTTATCCGTCAGTTAATGCTTAACTACCAGTTATTTTGGAAATTTCGGTTTATCAACAACAGGATAACTCAATCTGGCAGATAAAATGTCAAATATTTATCTGTCAGTTTGAACTGGCGGATAGGTCGATATCTGAAGGTTAAGGCATGGTTAAGGTCTATTACATAACCTCACTTTTTTGTTTTGATTCCGTTGTGGTGTTGTGTCAAATTTACTTGGGTTTTGAGCGAAGTAAAAAATTTAAAGTAGATACTAGTACTACTTAAAAGGGAGGATACAATTTCACAGCAGAGGAGAAAAATTTGCTTTTAAAAATTGCAAATTAACATAAATATGAAAAAAAAATGAAAAAACGGATGGGACAACCTGGAACTCAAAAGAGGAGGCTTGGATCATCTACATATCCGTTCGACACTCAAGTGAATCCTCAATCAGTTCTAATATTGACAGAACAGTCTCTTTTGATCTTAAATCTTGCATGTAAATCCTGGTCATCCCACTTTTCGAAGTTGTCCACTCTTTCCCTAACTGTATAAGGCCTTCTTTCATACTCAAGAACTTGCACAATATCTTCGTCGCAATCCAGAATATAATCATTCAGAAAATTCATATTTATCAACAACCAAAAACTCTTCAAGAAAGATAAATAAAAACACATAAACCTTTGGATAAACATTCACCAATAACCTAACAAAAATATCAATTGATGTGACATGACCCTGTTCTTGTAACCAGTGTTATGTTATCTATGCTTGTAACAACAAATGAGATTGCTTACATTCATTCGTCAGCATTGCCAACTTTCATTATCTATCATTTAACAAACTAGAGAATGAAAACGAGTTGATAATCCGCTTCCAAACAAACTGGAACTTTATCTGCTAGTTACTTTTATCTGACGGATACTTAACTGATGGATAATATTGGCTATTGATAAACCGGGCCTCAATGGTACACAGACGGCTCGAAAGCAATAGAAGGAACTGTGGTAGGAGTGTTCGGGCCAGGAACCAAACACTCTGAAAGCTTGGGAAAAACATCAAGTATCTTTCAAGAGGAAAATCGCACCATAAGAAAAAGCGCCCAGTTCAATATTGATGAATTATACAGAAGGCGAAGGATTATCATGATGTCGGATAGTAAAGCACTGGGCTTTTGTGTAATCAGTTCCAAAATGGTGTGGGTATGCCTAGGCAAACTCAATGAGCTGGGCGAGAAAAATATAGTCAGCTTACTGTGGATTCCAGGACACACTGGAATAGAAGGAAATGAAATAGCAGATGAACTAGCAAAGGGGGGGACTGAAATGTCCTTTTGGGGGCCTAAACCCTTTCGCGGAATCAGTTACAATTTAATATTGGAAGAAATATGTAGAGTTGAGAAAAAGAGACAGTCAAAGACTCTTCTGGGTGACTACAACCTATCTAAATGAAATGAATGCTTGATTCAAAGTAAAACTGCGCAGGAGTTTCAACAGGAATCCCACCGGGACATTGTCGCCTGAATTGGCACCTTAAAAAGCTCAAAATAGTGGAGAAAGAAGAGTGTAGATTTTATGGCGTGGAAGGAGAAGCCTCCATCCACAATATCCACATACTTTCGGATTGCACAGCAATTCAGAATCCTGGGGAACAGCACTTGGGATATTACTGGATACAAGAGGGACATCTACGTAAATTATTATAAATTTTTAAAACTTGTACCTTTATATTAAATCAATTGCGCCAATTATAATTAATGTATATAAGGATATGAATAGCGACACTGAACTAAATATAGAATAAAATTGTACATTTAAATAAATTACTTGTATATTTCCTATATTATGCAAAATATAATTCAAATTTCTCAAGTTCCACCCTGTCTCATACACAATGGAATAAAACAAGGTAGCTTATTGCAGTTGATTTGATAAGCCAATACTATTTAGCGTGAAACTTATTATACCTTTCGTGATCATTCACTAATATCGATTAAACGTGGTCCAAGAACCAGAACTCGACATTGACCTTGAATGGTGAATCTTAATTTTCATAATAATGTTCAACTTCCAAGTCATGATTTAATGATATAATAATAGGTACAATGTCACCTTGCAGATTGTCTAGTTTTCAAAAATTGTTTGATGATATTTTTTTCTACTAGCTTGCGGAAAAGTCCTCTTTTTAGTGTGGAAAGAGTCAGTCAGTAAATTTTGGGGAGTATACTTGCATTTGAATATTTAATAGCTATTTGTATAACAAGGGAGCAAAATGCTACTTTTCCTCCCGAGGGTGAAGTTTACTGCCCGACGCGTAGCATTCAAGAAAAAGGCATTTTACTCCCATGTTCTACCTATGATTTTTCCGCCTCTCTCAAATTCACTTGAATCACTCATTTTTTAAATATCATTTTATATTTTGTTGATGTATTATAGAATAACTAACCACAGAGTACGGACGGTGTACTCTGTGAACTAAGTCACTTTGAAACTGTTTATCTGTCAATAGACCATAGCATGCTATAAATATAATAAATTCGAAAACCGGATGTACATATGAATTGTCAAATTGTTAATGTAAGAATCGTTAAATTAAAATAACAATTTACTGATTCCCACCATTTTGCAAAATACAGGATGTTTTATAAATAAACGGTAATATTATATAGGTCGTCAATGCCGTATAAGTCATTTCATTGATGACGTACCGTACCATGACG
>CAJUYI010000704.1:0-12168 GCA_910591695.1 Galerucella pusilla | reverse complement strand
AGCCTCATCATATGAATGTCAAATAACAATAATTAATTTGTTGATATGTATTTGGTAATAAATGTTTCTTTATGTTAACTTTTGGGTTATTTTTCGCATGCTTGTAGAAAAAATAGTGTACCTAACACGTTCCGTACTAGCTAGGTAAACTACTATTAGGTACAATAAGGTTGTCGTAATTTCCCCAACGCTCATTGCATCTACTTTTTTGTAACGTTCAAAAATCTATGTTTTAACCTCCTTCGTTTAGCAATTTGAAATAATTTCTTTTAAACCCTTTTTCTACGACCTAGTCGACCAAAACAAAATATCTAATAACTTTTTCCACGATGTCCCGACCAAAAAAAAGGACAAACAATGAAATGTATAAAACATAATAATACTCCCACATTTTGTACACGTCCTTATACCTTTTTCAAAGATTCCGTGAAATGAAAACATAGTTTTCCAGTTTTTTTTTCAACTGCTCCCAACTTTAATTTACAAAATATGAACACATTCTTTCTTTTGAAACGGCTGAACAAAGTCCGCTTGGAGACTTTTTCTAGAGCCGCTCTTCGTTCGATATTTTAACACACAAAGCTATTAGTCCGGGGAAGTTAGGCCGAAAGTTGTCGTAAAATGGAAGAGATTTCCACCAGAGATTTTACTTTTGAAAGTATATGTAGTATAGACTACTATCCTAGATTTGTGAGAATATTTCGTTCGAGCTTACGATGCAGCTTGCAAGCATAGCTTGGAGCACGTGAAATGCAACAGTTTTTCGTCCATAACTTTTATAGATTTGATTGTACAAAAAAATTGTAGGTATCAAAATTGTAGGGAATTTTATACACATTAAGATGACGTTTTGCAAAATTTGAAAAACAATTTTTTAATTCCTTAATAATCGAAAAAAATTTTGCAAAATAGTTTTTAGGCGAAAAACATAATTAGAATAACAATATCGACTCCATAATATATGAAAATATAGTAGTCTAGCACATGAAAACGCGGGTTAGTGTAATCGATAGATAATAACTTCTAGTTATATGAACAATATCAACTTTTTTTTCATTTTTTTCCATTATTTTTCACGAGTTTAACTGAAAAAAAATTTTCTTTTCCGTTTTTCTTAATTTTTACGGATAGATTCATTAATATTTTTAAAACGTTTAGCTTCAAAAACCACATATTTTGAAAAAAAAAATCCTGGAAGCGAAGATAACAGTATTCGAAGTTCAAAAGCCACTGAGACAAAAAATATTATGCCGAATGAGAAACATAAAACTTCGTTTAACCGCGCACGTCATTTAATACACACACCAACACACACTTTTAATCAACTGTTGAATTTTTATTCATTAATTGACAGTCCTACAATGAAAAAATGAGAGTATTTAGAGTTTTTATTGAACAATTCAACGGGTCGAACAGAAAATCGAGATTTTTAATATTTTTGTCTTGGTGGCTAATGAACTTTGAGAGAGAATAAGAATATAATTTTTTTTTGTTATTGTTCAGAAAACAACAAATTATTATCTGTCGATTGAAGTAAACCGCATGTCGATAGCGTAAATGCTCATGAAATAAGACAAGATTGAAAAAAATATATATGTAGATTGAAATTTTGTGGGGCCGCTATTTTGAATTTTCGAAATCTAAAAACACCAACGTTTTCAGGTGCCGGACTACTATATTTCCATACATTATGAAGTCGTTATTAGTTATTATTATTCTAATTATGTTTGAGTTAACTGTATAAACCCTCACTTCGTGGAATCTACTCATCATATGGTTTTAAATGAAACTTACTGTTTTTAAATGACTCCACAATATATTTGTAAAAATCTGATGATGATATTTATATCGAAACAATTGTCAATTTACTTGCAATTTACAGATTTTTACAAATATATTGTGGAGTCATTTAAAAACAGTTAGTTTCATTTAAAACCATATGACTAATTATGTTTGTCGCTTAAGAAACCATTTTGCTATTTTTTTTTAATTATTTGAAAATATAGGGTCGAAAAATGTTTTACAAAATTTTGCATTACGTCATCTTATAGGGTATAAAATTCCTTACAATTTTCATGCCCACAATTTTTTTGTACACACAAATCTAAAAAAGTTATGGACGAAGAACTGTTGCATTTCACGTTCTCCAAGCTACGCTTTCAAGCTGCATCGCAAGCTCGAGCGGAATCTTCTCACAAATCTAGAAAAGTAGTCTATTACTTTCGTTTAAAAAAGTCAAATCTCTTCCATTGTATATCCTTACTTCCCCGGACTATAATACTTATTTGAAAATATATCAATGGTTACTTATATCTGTTGCAGTTGGGAAAAATCCATATATTATCTAGTTCATAGAGATTCATGTCTCTACCAACTCAATTAATTCAATTTATTCTAAATAATTTTGGCTTTTATCTCGTTATTTACAAGAAGAGCGTAGGACACCGTTTAATCTGTAACAACTTCTATGTCTCCCCTTACGGTTAATCAGAACACAACGTCTGGAAAATAAACTCATTTACATGCCAGACAATATTTCTACCCTTCTTGCAAACTAAAGGATAACATTCATTATCCTCGGGGATACATCTGTATACCGCCCACTTCTTCTTGCCTTTGACGCTTCGTTCAATGTTTATCTGTCTTCCGCTTTCTATCCACATTTAAGACTTTACTAATAACTTCGCACAGCTTGTTCTCCACTTCTTAATGGCTTCTCGACTCATTGGAGTTTCTATAATTCTTTCTTATTACAATAGACTTTGGGGAAAGGGGGGTATTGTTTTTTTTGAAGATATAAGTAAAGTTTTCGAAGTTTGAATTGTTAGGAAAGTTAAAAGAAAAAAAAACTATGCGACAGACAATATTTATTAAAATACTTTCTTTCTTGATCTTCTTTTGATTGCTGAGTTTCGGAGATTTTTAATATATCGCCAATATTTTTTAGTTCTAGTCTCACAATATACGTTGAATGCCGGATTTTTTAAAATTAAAATTACTCCTGTTTCAATTTGTGTTTTTTTTGCAGGAATAATAACCCAACATATCCTCGATAAGACGAAAAGATAGAATGAATGTCAAAAGTAATAGTTTAATACTATAGGGCATGTCCACGTGACGTCACAAACTAGCCTGGTGGTGCTTTCAGAACACGTGGTACTCAATAGTGTTGTTTTGCTGGTTTATAATGATAGATCGTGTTTGAGTTGAGTTATTTTAATTGTTGAGCTTGCATATTTAATAATATACATATAATATAGGTTAATAGTTGTTTGATAATTTTTCATCATAAGGATTTTTTGGCGAGTTACCGTTATACAATCGGTAACTGATAATTTGCTACCGCTCCATTTTCGCGAAGCAACGGTTACAGGGGAGGGATGAATGACGTCACAAACTGATGTCATGATTTATAAGACGGTTATAGATTCTGTAACACAACTTTATAGGTGGGTTATATGTGGTTACAAGTTCAAAAACAGGGATTAACCAAAACAAACTCATTATGAAGACTTTCAACTGTCATTGTATCATATAGTTACCTCTTTTTATAACCGCAATGTTTTCACGAAACCTCTAAAATTACTGTCCAAGGCAATGAGTGGGGATATAACCGCTTGGTGACTAGCGGTTATCAACGGTAACTCGCCAAAAAATCCTTCATGTCTATTGTTCATTGTTTCACCACAGAATACACCATCCAAACAAGAAGCGAAAGCCGGCGTAAATCCTTTGATGTTTTTTGGGGGCAAAATTTCGTGACCTTCAAACTGACGTTGACAGATAACGGATCAAGTCACATTGAGAAAATTGTTCAAAAATGTAAATTATATGTTAACTACACGCAAAAAATTGGAACCAAAGAATCTCAAATATCATTACCGGAGTAAAATTACAGGAATGAAGAACTGGCAATTTTACATGCGTTCATTTTTGTTTTGGGCTATTTGAAGAAGAAAGTATTATAATGTCAAAGGTGTGAAACGTGCTTAAAATTCTCAAAAATCATATGTCACTGACAGATAACGGGCTTAAAGTGGCGACTGTCAGACATGCGCACTCAGAAAATGAATTGTAAAATACCACAAGCTTCGTTTCTTGTTGGGATGGTGTATTCTGTGGTTTTACCACCAAGGTATTGTCAACTGTCAACTGTCGTGGACATGCCCTATTATGACGCCTCACAGACCGTCGTCTGACTGACAAGTACAATGTTTGTTTTCGCTCCTCACCTTATCCATAGATAGATCCATAGAACACACTCACTTATGTCATCAGTCATTTTGGTTGAGCATTTTTATTCAAATAATTTTATCTTGATAGGTAATTTCAAGCAGCAAAAAATATAGTAAGGACAATCTCCTGGGTATACAAAATTATGTTGCACAAGTTTTTGTTGAACTACTATCTCTGAATTCTAAAATATTTGAGTTTGTCCATTATATTGACCTAGTTTAATAATAGAAAATTATTAACCACTTATAGAGAAATTCTACTTCTCAGTTGGATAGAAGAAGCAATAATTACCAACTTCACAGCTATTAATGGAAAAAATGTGTCAATTGCGGTCCTGTGATTATTTACCTTGCCTAATCTTAGCGTCTTATTGAAAATATACTAAATTATTATTTCTTTGTAGAGAAAAGAAAGGTTTTGTTAAAAAATGTACTTTTTTTGTTGATTTCCACCGTGTATTCATCGACAAAGAACTATTCACAAAGTGTTCTAGTTAAATGAAAACCGTTCCAGTTCGTACTAGCGATATCCATCGAAGACCCACTTTCCCCTACTTTCGTCTTCTTTATTTCTTGCAGCGCCTCTGCCGGCTCTGCCGGATATTCCATATATCACTTCCTGTTTATTCATCCACTGTTGTTGGAGTATTGTATTCGATGGTAAATAGTTTGTCCGTTGGTCAGTGACCTACTAAATCCGATAATTATTACGGTAACTTTACCGGTGTCGATAAATCAATTAATTGGGCATTTTTAATAGTTACGACCAATTTAGAGGAGTCTACGAATTAATTTATTATTCAAAATAAATAAATAATGCATGTTTTAGTAAAAATTTTCATTATTTCGAAAAATAATTCGAAAATGCTAGGATCAATTTTAATCCATTTTCGGAAGTAATTACACAAGTGTATCAAAATTACCGATAATTTTTCATGAAAGCATGTGGTCTAAAAACTGAGTTTATTTTCATGTAACAAAATATGAAAATAGCCGGATGCAGTTTTTACTGACAACATGCTTGAATAAAAAAGTATCAACAGTAATTACACAAGTAGTGGTAATTTTTTGATAATTTTAACTAGATGCACGAATCTTTGTTGCTATGGAAACCAATAATAGCTTATTGATGCCAATGAAACAAAAAATGTTGAATTAGGTGAAAAAAAAATTATAGTGAATATACCGCAGGTTCTTGCCTAACTAATCGATTAAATTTGGTAGTAAACTAAGCCAGTTAGCAGGGATTTGTTACATTATTGATCTTAAGAAAAAAATTAATTTTAGCAAAACTAAAAAAAAGAAAAAGCAATTTTAGGGCGCCACTTATTTTCTTTCCTAAAAGAAAATCAGATTTAAAGGTTAGCTAACTTTTAATCTGCTAATTAAAAAAAAATAAATGAAAAAAAAACTTAACGTTTCTGTGTAGTAAATAAAACCATTGAAGTAAAAAAAAAATTATATAATTTGCGAGATAATTTGTAACTTGAAATTACAATAAAAAAAGGGTTAGTAAACAATAAAGAAATACTTAACACTAAAACATATGTTTGTGAAGATGAAGCCCACTTTGTACTTTAACAATTGGAAACCTCCACACACTGAATTTGGTGACGGTAAAGGTCTTACTTAAAATAAAATTTGTAGATCCAGCATTCCGGCAATCCCAATCCAGGAAGTGCAGCCTCAGGTAATTATTTTCAAGGGACTTGTCTGTCACCAAAGGACTGTTTGTCTCCAAGAAACTGTAGCCTTAGGAAATTTTATTCCAGGAAACTGTTATAGGTACTCCAAGAACTGTTTGCCAGGAAACTGTATTCCATCAGGAAACTGTCTCGAAGAAGCTTTATGGTTCCAAGAAACTTGTATCTCAGGAACTGTTAAGTAATCCAGATTCTTAAGGGATAACGGCTGCAGCTATTAGTTTTTTTAAAACTGGTGTTAAAATTATTAAATGGACGAAGTCCACGAGTGGGATTTCCTAATGGCAATAAAGACGAGTTCCTAATTATCCGATTGACTTGCTCGACCCCACATTTTGTTCGTATTTTAATTATCTACAATTTATCCATACATTGAGATTGCTTTCGCACGTTTCACACTATATGAAAAAAACCAAAAAATAAGGTTTTTTTCGTTATAAATGTTTATAACAAATTACTGAACAGCATTTGCGTGTTCAAAACATATTAAAATGATACTACCACCGTACACTAACTACCGACAAGTAAATTCACTTCGTCGATTTATGGGTTACTGAAAATTTCCTCACCCCTCCTATCGTCTGGTGAGTTCTGGCTAGTTTAAATCGAAAAAGTGTTGAGTACAGGGGTAGCGCGCAATGCTAATGTGTTGCTGATCGAAATTTCGGTAATATAATTTTTGTTTTGTTTTCGTTTTTGTGAGCAGATCATTGTTTTTGCGTAAGCATTAGAATATTTATACATATTTTTATTATAAAGTTGTATTTAGTATAAATATTATAGTGACTTATTTCATTGCAAAATGCCTGGAGTGGTATATTGTTCTGTTGATGATTGTCGCAGTAAACTCAAAGAGAGACCGTTTTATAGATGCGCAAAAGACAAAATTAGGTAATAAAAGAGGTAATTTAGTAGTATAAAAGTAAACATTTCTTATTTTCTATATTATATTGCAGATGTGAAGCTTGGAAAAATGCTTTGGGTTTTAAAGGAAACCACCGATATGCCAATATAACGGTGGAACAATGTTATAATAGGATAAAAATTTGTAATTTGCATTTTTGCTTAATACAAATTCTGAATTGCTTGAAAGTACAGTTAGTTCTACGACTACAAATAATACCTATACTCCTTTAAAAGTGTTTACGACTGATTATAGAAATATAAAAAGTGTGGATGGGAATGCACTGGTATACGTTACTGGATACCTACTTAAAAAGTGTTTATTGCAGCATTCCTGTAACACTTGCTTAGAATTTATTAAAATAAATGATCTAGAAGGAGAATCTACCGTTTTTATGAAATATAAAGATTATAGTGTTTCATCCAACATTTGTAATATGGTTGTGCCTCCCAAAAAGTTTGTGGAACTCGTTATAGAATTGGAAAACACATTTATAGATCAATTTAATAAAATAGCCCCTGAATATGGTGTCGGTATGAAGCTTAATAATAGCTTTAAGAATGTTAAATTGTGACATCCTTGTACAAATTTCCCAGTTGATTATTTTTATTCATTGTATACAAGATTACGTATTTATTATACACTGAAATTTGCTAATTGTAACATTAAAACTGAAAAATTACAGAAACAACACCCCAAACTAAGTATACTTAAACATTTGTAATCATTACTTTGGTAAACATAACAATTAAATCAATAATTTACTTTATCGAATCTTAAGCTTTAATAAATGAATTTTCCTATAGAAGTATTTTGTGCCCTGAAAACCTGTATCGGATTGTACCGTAAATCAGTAATACACGTATTTAACCACACGACTGTCCCTCGTAACTGTTGTATTATGACAACAGACGTGTAAGGCGCCAGAGAAAAGATGTACCAAAATTTTTCAATGTTCCGACGCAAGTGAATTTACTTATCGGTAGTTAGTGTACGGTGGTAATATCGTTGTCGTCACAATAATAATTGAAATACTATATGCATTTTTTTCAATTGTGATAATAGCGAGTACCTACACGTGAAACAATTTTTTTTAAATTCAACCTGACGCTTTTTATGCCGCAGTTACAACGAACAACAGTTACATTACGCTTCTTCTTTTTTTCCACGGAAATAAAATAATGGTTAAAGCTTGCACAGTAAAATTTTATCATTCAACTGAATTGTTTTAATTTAACAGGAACGTAAAAGTTCAGTCTTGAATGGCTCCATAAAATATCAGCTACGTAATTTCGTTTTGTTTCTTTGGCATTAAAATTATGTACGCCATAAACAACATGTATTTAACCATACAATATTTCATTGTCGCGGGTTTCAGAGAACACAACAAAACTTTTATGGGAAAAATTCGTGCATTCATCTAAATTTATACAGGAATTTCACCAACCCATCACCGTTAACGTGCCTTTCGTTGCTGCGGCTAGTAAACTAATCCCCGATTCCCATATATTTCATATTTCCGATGCTGGTGGGCATAATCCCGCAAGCCAGACATTCCCACGACGCCAACAACGTCAAGAAGGGAACGATGTAATTTGTGAAACGCTCGGTGATAATTTACAATGTCGTTCTAATTAATTGGTTCATTAACTACCGTATAAGTAGGAACTGATGACGTTTAGAAATAATAATTGTTTGGTAATTTATCATTTTATATATGAAAAATGATATATATAATAATAAAGCCAGTTTTGGGAAGTTTTTCAAGCAAAAAAATCAAATAAGTAGCAGCAAACTGAGCATGTTATATAGTCCAGTCGGGTTAGCATTAAAGGTGGATGTAAGAGCAGTAGACGAGTTTTATCATGGAATCCATCAAAAATATCATTTTTTCTCCGATCGTGGGAAAAGTGACACTATTTTGACCTGTTTTCTATGCGCAAATCTCAACATTCCAGAATAGTGGGCAGTTGCTAAGCAATTAGAAAATAACAGTGCGGTAATAATCTTACTGCACTGCTGTAGCGTGCGGTAATGTTACAAATGGATTATTACAATAAAATGAACCAAAGTATGGTTTTAATTTTTATATTGATGAAGTTGTTTTAAAAGAAATAAAAGAAACATCTAATTTATAACAATATTCTTGAACACAAATTAATTGTTGTTTTTTTTTCTAAGGAGCCATCCCTTCGCCGGTACCACCTCAGCCTCCTGGGCTTATTGTGGATACTCCTAGTGTTCTGACTACAACCTATTCAGCCAATCCGTTCCCTGTATTAGCTCATACAGGTTCTTTGATGGTTGGTTGTAAAAGTCTTCTGGAGTCATTTAGGTTCTGCCATACAGTTTCTGCCTTCTGTGGTCCAGTGACTCACAGTTGCATAGTATATCCAGAGCTGTTTCGGTATCCTTTTTGCATCTTCTGCATGTAAGGTCTCCGTTATACAGCCCTATTTTGTTTAGGTGCTCCTTTGTGGGAAAGTCTCCCGTAAGTAGCCCCGTTATGGTGGTTATGGTAGTTTGTTCCTGCTCATTGAGAGCAGTTCTTTCGCTACTTTTTCTGATGGTTCTTTTATGAATTTCTTCCCATGTATTTGCCTGGTCGTATTCTTCCAGTGTTTATTGTGTTGTTCTTCCAACCACCCTTTTAACCATGACCTCGTTAAGCATCTGGTGATGCCCACAGCAGGTTCGGGTCCGTTCATCGGAGTTGACGATCCTACTCTTGCGAGTTCGTCAGCTTTTTCATTGCCTGCGATTCCTTTATGACCTGGGACCCAGTCCAGTGTTACACTGTTCCGAGACGCCAGTCTTCCAAGTTCTTCGCCGCATTCCCATACTAGCCGAGATGTCACCCTATAGCTCTGAAGTGCTTTAAGGGCGGCTTGACTGTCACTGTAGATCCTGATCTGCTTGTTGTTCTAGGCTCTCATATTATTAGCCCTTGCACATGCAAGTATTGAATAGACCTCTGCTTGAAATACAGAAGCGTATTTTCCTAGCGAGACGATTCCTTCGTATTTGCTCGTCTTGCTGTATATGCCCGATCCGGTGCCGAGTTCATTTTTTGATCCGTCTGTATACCAGATCAGTTTATTCGCTCTACTAAGTGCTGGTGCGTTCTCTTCCTCAAGCTCCTTTCGATCTTTGATGACAATCTCGAAGTTCTTGCAAAAGATATATTTGGTGGTCATGTGGTCTGTTGGCATTTTGAAAATGTCATCATCCACATGCCTTATCTCTGTTTGTCCTCTCCCATGTGCCACGTCATGGTGTGATGCTTTTTCCAGTCGGGTTAGTGCTGCCCTTGCTTCGCACATTATGACACAAAATAGCGGAGGAAGGTCTAGCATTTTCTCCAGCGCCGTTGTAGGAGTAGTCCTCATTGCCCCTGTAATACCAATGCATGCAAGACTTTGGACCTTGCTTAGTTTTAGCATAGCAGAGGATTGTCTGATCTTTGGCCATGGCCACCATACCAGAGATGCATATGTGATCCTGGGAATGACAACCATTTTGTACAGCCAGTGTACCATGCTGGGTCTAAGTCCCCATTTAGTGCCGTAAGTGCGTCTGGCAACCATGAAGGTCACCTCTGCTTTCTTGATCACGTGCTGAAGGTGTCGGTTTCAAGTTAAGCCTGGGTCTAGGATAACCCCAAGATATTTCACTTCATCCGACAATCGTATTGGTTCACCTTGAAGCGTCAGAGGGCCAAGTCCTTCCCTTTTCCTTCTGCCGAACGCAATTATCTGTGTTTTCGAAGGACTAATACGTAGCCCTTCTTGTTGTTAATATTTACATTCATTGTACAGTTTGTACAATTTGTAAATTATACTGGAGGGCAACGAGAATTTATATATACCTTAAAGCTGCATGGCTAATTGTTTGGTTTATCTCGTTTCTATGATTTTCATTTGAAGTCGAGGCAGGGGTGTTGAATATTTTATTAGCCACTTCTACTTTATTATTAAGTGATCAATATGAATATAAAGAAACCTATCTAAACTTACTTGACTACTTGAATGAAATATTTTTCAATTGATTTTTTAAATTTAAATCAACGATCGAAGAAAAAATAGTATGTATAATTCGTGTGAAAAGCATATTCCCAAACTCCTGTGCTACCAGACTCGTCGCTACGCTCTTCGTCTGGTAATTATCACAGTCGTTTGGGAAAATTATGCTTAATTGTACAATAACAGTTTATAGCCAAAACAACCAAAAATGGGCCTATTTTTCGACAAGTTTTCGAATTTACCTCAAAGGGTATTGAGTTGATCGTGCATATGTATAGGAATAATGTTATAAAGCATGAAATTGGCTATAAAATTCCGTGGTTGAAAATGTGGAAATTCCATTCCCTGCAGCCACATCGGATGAACGAGTAAAAAAAAAATTGAAAAAACTTCTGATTTCCGGACGCAAAATACTAATGCAATTTATAAAGCAATGTGAATAAATATTTTTTCTCATAAATAGTTATTTATGTACCAAGGCAGAAAAGTGATTCTTTATCGGACGAGTCTGAAACTATGAGACGAGCCAAGCGAGGCGAATAACAGGCGAGTCCGATAAATTCACTTTACTGACGTGGTGCATACAAAATTTTATCGCCAACTGCTCAGAATTCAGAATATCAGAAACTCAAGAGCCAATGCGCTCTGATTTACCCGCGTAAGATTGGAAAGCTTCGAAATTTGGATGAGGACAGACTCTGATTAAAATCCAAGCGTTAAACAAGGCGAGAGTCAGTCAGTACACTCTGTGCAAAATATAAGTTTAAAGCGAAGATTTATGTAAAGCAATTAGCCAAGTGTAATCTTCCATTTATTGTCGAAATTACCTTTAACAAAACTTGCTTGAATTATTATAAAATACAATGTAGAACGCAGCATGTACTATTCAGTAGACCACATCAATAGAGATATCGAACGTCGCTCATACGTCTTGATTGCTAAGATGGACAACTTATTTCAGATGGGTTAGACGAATAGGCGATAACATTTGCATTTTCAGAAATAATGTTAAATGGATATTTTGCAAGCGACACTAGTTCGTCCAGTAGTACGGAGGCTAAGTGACTATTTTATTATTAAATTGTTTACGGTATATTCATATTACTATGAAAAAATAGTAGCCATTATTGTTATAATGTGTTCAAATTGAAAATCTTAATAATATTGTTCAAGTGCCCACTTCTCATTTATTAACTTGTAATTTAAACGTCAATTATGACAAAATAAAATAGAAAATAAAAGTAAAAAATATGATTAGAAGTTGTAGTTTTAATAAATAAAACCAACTTTAGAAAAATAGGTGA
>CAJUYI010000703.1:74293-102790 GCA_910591695.1 Galerucella pusilla | reverse complement strand
GGAAATATGTTCTTCTGTAATTCATGCCCCACACCATTTATTAACGAAAAATAGAGGACTCTGAAGTAGAAAATAAACAATAGCTTCCCACTCATAGACCTATAGGGATTGAATCAAACTGCAACCCCCATCAACAACATAGATGCACACTTGCTGGCGTTATGATCAGATTTGCACTACCCTAGTAAACTCAAGTACAGTACATATGAAGTTTTCTGTCTGAATTCTTTTTCTCATAGGAGCAAAGTATGTAAACTGGTGTTTAATCGCTCAGGCCACAACTTCTGTACCTGGTTGGGAGTTCATTGCCCACATTCCATCAACATCCATTTGAATCGGTTTTCTTGTTTTTGTCAGTTCCGGAATTTTCCTCTCATGTAATCCTTTGTGATTTAGCAGAACGGCTCCGGACCTATGAAGTCTTCCTCAGGGTCATATTTAGCTACTACTACTACTAAATGTGGAGGCGAGCCTTGTCCTGGACAACTCAAGCCAAGGCTCCGACACTGAGGCCACTGGCGGGCCCATTGTGCCATTCCTGCTACCTAGTCATCCATGAAGCCGAGCCCTTCAATAAAGGCCACAACCTTTTTCAGTGGATGCCTGCTTGTGTCTCCAGTAGCCATGACAGTGACTCCAAAGATTCGCCTGCGTAATACAGCCCAGTGTGGACACTCTAAGAGAACATGATCTGACGTTTCATCAGTCATGCCGCAACCCCTACATAAGGAACTTTCTTCTACTCCTAGATTGTAGAGGTGCTTCCTCATACAGCAGTGCCCTGTTAGAAGTCCTGCTATCTTCTTTAGCCTCCTCCTTGGTAGTTCAGTGGCTGCCCTGGCGTGTCCATCAGTCCATCCCTTGAGTAGAAGTTTGGTTTGGATTGATATTTAGCTAACTTATCCGCCAATTTAGAAACGGAAATCCCCTCATGCTCCGACACCCATTCTGTGTTGTTTTTTGACAGGTTCCATCCAAAAGGAGGCCGCTGTATTTTACAAAATCAGGGTATCGTTCCGTCGGTGATCGTTGGCCTTATTACAGCTTTGTGAAGCCAGTGAACTACCTCGGGTCATATTCTACAGGTTCTACACCCATGGCTCCGCTGCATTCCACTTTGCTAGAAAAGCCTAATAATTTTTTCCAGGTGTGTTCCAATCTATTTTGGAATAGAGTGTCACTTCCAGATACTTAACTTCTCCATATACTTCTGATATTACATTATATTTAGTATATAGAACAGGAAATTGAGCTCAAAAGTGGCAAAACCTCGCATTTCTTTTCGTCCAGCATCGATTTGCACAAAACCTTTGGGATTGGACCCATTTCACTCACTACTTAGTTTATTTTAGATATCAAGCCGTTATACACTTTTCGTTTTTCGGTGGTGAAAACTAACTCTAAATTTAAAAAATCTAAAATAACATTCCAAGCTCTAATACGTATGAAATTACCATAAGTTAAATGAGGATTGTTTTATGCTTTAGGATACAATATCATAATGTTTCAACCCACAAAAAAATCAACTCTTAGAGCAATGTGCATGAACTAATTTATTGGATATGAACAGAAAAAAAGTAGAGTTACAAACAAAAAAATTTACTGACATAAAAATACACCGCATCTTTACATACATTGACCACTGAATTTACAAAATAAATAATAAATAAATATTATTATACATGATTTGATTGGTTTTCTAAACATAGCAAAAAGCTACAATCTGGTATTTTATAATTTTTTTCGTATCTCCAGTATTTTCGGATATTTTGAAAAAAGGGTGAAAAATACGAAATGGCGGAAATCGTTTTCTCTTTCAATGCCAATTCTTTTGGAATACTCAAAAAATAGAGCATCAACAAAGTTTGATCATAAGCTGCTCAATTCCCATGCTAGAAACCTTTTTTTGAAAGGTAAAATTGAATACTTTAGAAAAGAGTCTATAAGTTTTGCTGGAAAAAATGTATATTTGAAATTTAAACTGAAATTATACATTTGACGAAAAAAAGCTAACGATCAACATGCCGCCATCTAGGTTCGCGTTAGTCATGGCAGAATTACAAAAATAAATTGTTGGGCCTTTCCAAAAGCTAGAATTTTTCTCCTCACATAAAATGCATATTTCGAGGTGCCCGCAAAAAAACCTCTAGATTGTTGACGTCTTCAACGAAAAGCTGTTACTGTTACTTTCAACTACTTTTCAAGTGAATCCACACTGTACGAGAAAATCGCGAGTCAAAATGCCTCATTTCTTGTACCATTTCCACGAATAGGTGTACTTCACTTTGGGAAGAACTCTAATTCGTTGAAGCAGCTGCTGAAAGGTCTTCTTCAAGACACCTCTATCTCCCACCATCCGTAATACTGCTTGGCAATACGATAAAATTACCGGTGTAAGCGATCAAAGTAGCTTTTTCTATATTCATTCACGTATCGCAATATACGTTGTAAGTTTCATAAATATGCTGTAAGTTACAGTTGCATACTACAAAACACTTTTCAGAAGCTCTGTGAACAGCTTCAACAATTTCCTAGATGTAGCGGTATCCACGTCAAAGTGGACAGTTCTATTGACACAACCTTCAATTATTATTGATTTCTCGTGGTAGCTTTTGATTTCATTTTTCTCAAAAAGCTTAAAAGTAAATATAAATCCATCAGCTATGATGATTCAATTGAATTCTTCCAGCCTGATCTCACCAAGGAGAGAAATGAGGCCGTTCTAAACTGATTGCCGGAGAAGTAGGCATTATAAACCTTACGTTCGCGCTCTGTTCATAGTTGGCAGTTCAGTTGAAGTTCGTTAGTTGGACACTACTGCTCGACTCGTTTGACTCGTCTTGCAATATTCAGACACGTCCAACAAAGTAGCACTCACAGTCCTAGGCATACAAATAACTATTTCATTCGAATAGTACATACACGATTCATGACTCACTTTATATTTGCGAATGTCCATCCATCCAAAACTTTTGTTTTGTAATAGCTTGAAGCAAGTTGGCACTTATTTTCTGTAAAAGCGAGGACTGCAATTTCAAGTTTGTATAAATCTTTTGGGTCTGACCTTTGCACACCGCAAATTGTTCAATCTGGAAATAATTGGGATTCCGTAATGTCGGCCAGCTACGGGTAACACAATACTTGTTATTACATTGTTATAGTGTCAACTCACTGGATAATATTGTTTCGAAGCAACAGAAGAAGCTTATAAATATGTTGATATTATATATTATACAGTATGGTGGCGAATGAAAGGAGTGAACTCATTAATACGTAATCCAGTGAACTTTTAATAATCATAATAAACAATGAAAGCGAAGACGCGGAGTTCAAATAAAAAAGTAGTAGCAGCTAATTTGATATAAAAAAAGTATGGCGATAGTATGTTGTGTAACAAGTGCGCAAAAGTGTGGAATTATCATCCGCGTACGTGCTGCGCACAGTATTTTTTTCACGACCACCTCTAGAAATCAAACAGACGACGTGTTGCATACGGTACTTTTTTATGAGCATTTTTTCAAACATGACGTAGCTGAAGATCATATTAAAATTAACAGTAACTTGCATGGATTTATAATGAATTGTAAAATGGTAACAGTTCTGGATATTCAACCCTTCAAGTCTTCGGTGATTGTTGATAAGTCATTATTTGTAGCAGATGTTGAGGAAACAGGAGCAGTGTCAAATATTTGTAATGTTTCATCGACCCTACTGGTTGATTGAACTGAATTGATTAGATTTTGAGAATGACAATTTGCTGCAGGTATTGTGAACGATATAAAAAGTATAGTATGCAATTCCCAACAAAATGGGCATCATTTTGTGCTCATTGCATAATATACTATTTGGATGGTTGTCGTAGGAAAAATGAATTATCACAAATAACCACAGAAATTAACTATATCTCACAATTATCAGACCGGTAATTTTCCATGCCGCATAAACCATTACAATGACAAATAACAGGACCCAAAAAAGATGATAGATAAATATAAAGATCGTTATTGAGATCTCAAAAATTGCAGATGATGGAGTGTGGAAAAGTCAACAACAATGAGCAATATGGTTAGCGCATGTATGTAAATCTTTAGATGAAGGTGTAGTATATTCTGTATTACACTAAAACACTAAATGAAGAGGAATACCAAGACCCACTTTGTGGCTGAAGATGGAAGACGACCAAGAAAGAACTGAAAACCACGTTGAAATATGAATGAAAAACGCCGACAATTGGTTGCCAATGATAATAATACGCAGTTTGAAGTGATGCTGTCTGTTGTAGCCATCCCAAGAATGTCGCGAAGGGATATCGATTATGCAAAAAAATGGAAGTTAAGTTGTATTGGCAGGAACTCTACAACTGAATAAATACAGACTATTCAAATGAAAAATACTTCAGACAATGTTAGAAGAAGACTATGATCAGCCGCGGCTTATTTTTGATGTCTCATCCAAAGATAGTCTGAAGATTATCCTTTTTTCGTGATACGTATTATTTTTCATTCTCGTCTATTGGAACTGTCGCGTCACAATATTCTGTCAAGAATAATGTCGCCAAACTATGAATACCTACCAGAAGTGATTCTTATTTTTCACAAACTCACATTTATGACTTCATATACGAACCCTCACAAGAATGACAGGAAGACGCTGTTTCATGTCACAGTATATTGAATGCTGGGGAATACCTTGAACATATGTTCCATGTAAAAGTTATCCATGGATAATCTGGTCTTTTTGGCCTGATAGATATCCGGGACTTACCCACTTGATTACTCTATATGGGGTTACTTCAAACAAAATATTTACAAGGGGAGGCCGTTCCAAGATGTTGACGATGGACAAAGACTACTTTTAGAAACATGTCAGGAGATTCTCCAGAAATGATTAGGAATGTGCTAAGTGAGTTTGCCAATAGAAGGAATACCTACATGCATTGAATGGAACGTGATTCCTAAAATTATTGATAATAAGGTTTCCCATATATGGGAGAGATATATTGCATATTGTGTTCTAAAATCAACATAATTAATTCAGGAGTAAGCCCCACAGTCGTTAGTCCGATAAAAATGGCACGGTAAAGTAACGTACGAGCTCCCTCATTAACATAATGCCAAATAGTATGATTATTTCACAATTGAAATATTAGGCTGGTTAAATGGTATTTAGTTTTAGTATCTGAATTTCACCAAACACCCGGATCTGTTGATGTTTACTGTACCATAAGGGGTTTATGAACCTTCATTATTAATTCCTAGAGACCCGAGTGGAAAAATAGCGTGAAATTTACTTTACTTTCTGTTATCACTGTACTAACTTTGAAAGTTTTGTCAACGATGAATGACTTAAAAGCGACTTCAGGCGCAAGCAAGCAAAACAAACATTCATTTGTTAAAATGTTTTATACGAAATAACCCACTTCAAATTTATCCTCGCATCCATAATTTATGATTCCCATAACACAGTAGTAGTAGCTGAGCACTTAATCTTTCTACCAGACATCAATACACAAAAACAAACTCAATCCGAATATTCAATAAATTGTTCAAATGTAATTAAAAACGCCCGTAGAAATAAAGTGAAAACCATTAGGGTTAATAACTAAGCCCACATTCTAATGAATGCATTCAGTATTAACAAATAAATCTGGAGATTATTACTTTTGGGCCGAACCTAATTATATTATCAGGCAAAGATCTACAGATAGGGGAATGTATAGCTTCATACAAGTAGTGAAGTTTTGTGGGTTAAAGATCGTACGAGAATATAATCAGCATTGGAATTTTTATTCAATAAATCAATGAGATTTAATCACCAACAATGTTGCTAAGCATAAAATACAATGTTTTTTATTAATTTGTACCTACATTTCTATTGAATAGTTAACTTTCAGTTATTTTTGCTTATTAAACAACCTTTTTACATTGATATACAATTCAATTGTTGTATTCCTGAAATAATAAAAGATTTCTCTTAAAATGCAATTAAACCAGTGTCGGACTCATCTGATAAAAATTTTCAGTAATAATTCATCAATGTTTTCATTATAACATGAAGGTTTGTTGCAATTTGAATTATTCTGAAATACATTTTTTAAAACTACTCAACTATTGAATAGATGAGGCTTTTAGTTGATGTAGATCCATAGTAAGTTATGAAATCAAATGGGCAACCCTCTCAGTCCCCTATTATCAGAAATTTTCATGGATAATATAGAAAATATAATTCATAAACACCCCCTTAGTAAAAAATTTGTTTACTGGCACCGATATGTAGATTACATTTTGGCTTGCTTCACTGGTACTAGGAGATAATTAGATAACTTCATTACTCACATTAACTCAATACATGCAAATATCAAATTTACAGTAGAAACTGAACAAGATAAGTCCATAAACTTTCTAGATCTTACAATTCCAAATATAAATAATAGACATGACTTTTCTATATTTCACAAACCATCACATACAGACATTACAATTCATAATAGTTCGGTCCACCCAATCAGTCCTAAATTAGCAGCTTTCAATAGTATGATACATAGACTTTTAACAGTTCCATTGAATATTGACAATTACAATAAAGAACTAAATATAATAAAACAAATGGCGGTTAATAATAATTACAATCCAAATTTAATTGACAACATCATAAATAAAAAGATACGAGAACATACTCTAGAACAAGTATTTCCTTCTGATGAGAACAAAAATAACCAATTTAAAAGCTCAACTCACTTTGGAATACCATCCTTAAAAATAAAATCATTTTTAGAAATTTTAGACTTGAATATTTGCTTCAAAACTGACAACAATTTATCCAAATTCATTAAAAACAACAAATCCAAATCTTTAAAACTAAATAAATCAGGAGTTTATAAATTAAAATGTGGTAATGACGACTGTGATAAAATTTATATAGGTAGAACTTTAAGGAATTTTAAAACTAGAATTTCAGAACACAAACGTAGTTATGACAATCAAAAATTAGATTCCAACTATTCAAATCATTTATTAGCTAACCAACACTCTTTCGATTCAAATTTTGAAATTTTCCATATAAAAACTAAATCCTCCAAATTGAATCTTTTAGAAGCCCTAGAGATAAATAAAAACAAATATTCAGATAATCTTCTTAACGACCAACTTGATATTAACAATTCTCTATTATTAAACCTTTTACCTAGAAAGATTCCTGTAGGATGGTTGTGAATGAGTTTCCAGGTAAACTTGTGAAATACTTTAGTTAATCCCATATTTAGACAAATTCATTTCATTTCCTTGTAAATAGTAGATAATTTTATTGTTAAATATCCGTATAATTTAGTATTAAGACACTGTATAAATAGAAAGTTTCTCATTATACCTCCATTCGTTTGGAAAAGCTACTGTGTTAGCTAAACGCGTCACTTTAAGCTTAAATATAATGTAGATTTAACAAAATAAAATTGTTTGATTTTATAACTTACTACTCAACTAATCCATTAATTCTCTATTGTCCTAACGTGGGACATTAAAGGTTTATGCAAGAGCAGCGAGATTTTTGATGAAATCCCTCAAAAATAACATGGTCAATGATAATCAATTGCTTTCACCGGTTTTTGGGCTGTGCTTATTGCACAATAACAGCTTATAGCCAAAACAAAAAAAAAGAGCCTGTTTTTCGACATGTTTTGCAATTTTACTCCAAAAATATTGAGTTTATCGTACATATGTATGGAAACAAAGTTATAGAGCGTGAAATTGGCTGTAAAATTCCGTGGTTGAAAATGTGAAAATTCCCATACCTGCAGCCACAAAGGATGAATAAGTGAAAAGAATTGAAAAAACAACTGTTTTGTCTCATAATACGTTATTTATTCACGAATTGAATGCATCACACGCAGTTTCGATATCTTATCTAATTGCTGAGCAATTTTATTGTTAATAAACATTAGGTAAAAGAAATAGAAATTGTTGTTATAAAGATAAATGCCACAAAAAATGCTTAAGCTTACAATAATGTATTCACACACACTAGAAGGTGACAGCTATCATTATGCAATAATTCAATCAACAATTCAACTGTTTAACAGTTCAACTGATTCAGACGTAAGTTGAAAAAAGTGGTTCAAATTTTACCTTAGTAAACGATCTACAAGCTAACGAAATGTTTTGGTAACCATAACCTTGGTCCCACGTGAGATAACCTATTTAGTTCTACAATTTCAAGTAGTTGTTTTTAAAGTTCTTATTATCAAATCAATAATTTTTTAATTGGTATTAAAATAAACCAAGAACATTGATAATCGTTCGGAAAAGTTTCACAACAGATTTTAACAGCTTGTTGCCTGGGATCAAGTTTGAGAAAGTTTTCAAGCATTCATCAATGGAAAATTTTTTGTTGATTATGGAAAAAATACAGAGCAGAACAGTATTTTTTTATATATCTGTTTTTATAATTTCATTAACATTATCTTCGGTATTACGACCAAATCGTAATATTCTGAAATACTGAATGTTTGAAACGTCAAAATCGAAATATATCAATGGCAACGTGATAGAGTGAAAACAGCTCATGCGATCTGTTTTCAGTAAATGGGATGTTTTCAGTAAAGTGTTGCTATATCTGGTTGTGTTCAATCATATGACCGCAAATTAACCGATTTCATTGGATTCCCACTTGGGCAAAACATTTTTTAGTGATTAATTAATAACTGGAACCCTAAATTCAAATTTAATTGTATTGTGCATTGATCTGTAGTCATCGGAAAAATGTTTAATCTCCAGCTCATGTCAACTCTGCCTCTCGGTGCAGGTTACTCAAATCGGGTTATTTATGTTCTCCTTAAAATTATTATCAGTATATTCATCACTTCCTGGAATAGATCCAGTCCTCGTAATCTTTGCGTTATATTTAAGTTCAAATAAACACAGGCTTTATAACGTTAGCTTTTAGTACTGGAAATGGATGAAAACACTCAACGACGTAATGAATTTTCTAATTGTGATTTGCAAGGAACGAAACTCGGCGTTTGCATTTATGAAAGTCATCTTCGGTGATGATTATAGTTATAATTTCGTTTGCTTTTAATCTGGACATAAAATACCGAATATAATTATACCAGGGTTGACATCTATTATCAACAAGAGGAAATATACAGACAAAATTTTCTCCGCTTTTAAGATTCATTGTGGACTGTTCGTGAAAAAACCAGAGTATAAGTAAAATGGGCTTAATAGATAGATGGTGGTTATTTAGATATAATTTTCCATAGGCTACTGAAGCGTTTTCTTATGTGTGACACTCACCTAAAGTTTATATCAAATGTCACAGTACGCTAGTGAAAGATGGTGAAAACTACAAAACTGTGGAGTGCTGAGGCCGCTGAATAGCCATTGTTCATATGATTGGTTTTTAACATCGAGGCAATCAATTTACTTTGGTCATCCCCCTCACCATGAAAAATGGACGATCAAATGAATATTAGACTTGCTATTATCTAAATAATATCAGTCGTCAGTAACTACAAACAAAGAAACCCCCAGTAGCTTTTAAGATAATGAATGTGCCTGGATTGCGAGTAAGTTATCAAATAGTGTAATGGCCTCTAACCTTTGAGTGAGGTACTCAGCTTCTACGACAGCAGAGGTTGTCCTCAGAGTGGAATCATTTTCTTCCTTTCGTGGATCCTACAGCTGTGCGATCTGCTAATATCTGAAGCAGGTGTTGAGGCTGATGTTTATGCGCCTGAAATCTTGACAGTAACTCAGATACTGTTCTAGATACTGTGTGCCAGTCCTTCAAGGCTTTTTTGGTTGATTCAGTACTTTTTGCCGAGTAGCTCAAGTTTCCCAAATATTAACTGCCATTCATGTTTTCACTGCTGTTTTAATTTATTGACAATTTTCCATGAAAAATATGAACAATATAATAATAATAAGTGTACAACTTCAATGATGCTTCTGCTATCACCGTCCTGGCTGACTACTGCACACTTAATATTGCAACCAATACTGGTTTGGAGTCTTTCAGTAACAAAAACCACTGGAGAAATTATCAACTCATGGAAAAATATATTATAATGGCATACAAAAAAGTATGCTAACAAGGATTCACTTTTGTTTGTTCAGATAGCGCTAAGGTTCTTGGGGCATCTATAAGATTATCCAGCATTCGAATCAATTGATTTGTTAATCTTGGTGTTATTCTAAAGAGAGGGCAACTTCACTAAAGGTAATATGGACTTTTATCTCTCAGAAAATGTTTTCTCGGTGGAATAGCTTTTCCTGCTGCTTCTAAATTTTGGAACAACCAATGGGTGAAGACGTTATAGTTTCAATTTGATTCCTGAGTAGTTCTTGAAATTTGTTTTCCACCGTTCTCCACTGGATATCCTTCCGTGATGCATGGTATTCACTTCACACTCCTCTTTGCTTTTGTTCCACATAGTCCCGTATGCATCCTCAATAAGATTCAATAACACCAAGTACGGGTTATGGGCAAATATATGGAGTTGATGAGCCCTCTCTGATAAGTACATTAGCTTTTTACTTGCGTTCCATTTTCACAATGTCCTGTATAGTTATTTTGTTGTGTTCTGAACACAAAATACACATGTCACTTCTTGGGATTGCGATTTGTAGCGGTTTTTGCATAGGATTTGAGCAGGACTTTTGGATTTGGATTTTTTTGCCACTAGGCCTAGGATTGGGTATTGCTTTAAGCTAGTGATCAAAACAACATCATTCATCTACTTATCAATAAATTCATTTGAATTTTCCAATATAATAAAATTTCTAGCCACCCCCACCAAAGTGAATGAAGCTTTTGGCAGAATCTGCTGGTATAATAAGCGGTATAAAATGTTAGTCAAGACAAATTCTCATGAATAGGAAATATTGGGTAATCCAGATTTTGCTTTCCACAAATACGCTTTTCCAACATCACAACAAGATTTGATTGTATTTTTTCTTTCAGTATTCCATAAATCAATTTTCCGCCTATTGCATCGCTGAGTCGATTGTGGCAGTTAATTCGAGGAGATAGAAGACACCTTGATAGAATTCAATTATTTTTCTCCATGGCAGAGTCCCGTTAACCAATAGCGTGCTAAAATATAGGTAAAGGTCAATCTTAGAGGAAGTAGCATGGAGCGTGTGTATCTCGTCAAATAATGTTCAACTAGCAATGCATTGTTATATAATTATTCAGACTTTGGGACAATTATACTGTTTGTAGCTGTTGAACTGTTTGTCAAAATCTATTTTGATATGTCAAATTTCATTTTGTAATGATGGTTCATCATTTATTTATGACGCAGTGACGACATAAAGCTAAGGCTTTAGAATTGTAATCGCAAAACTTGGTCGTCGTCAATATAATGACTACTGCTGATGTAAGATGACAGAAGCCTCAAAACACCCAAGCGATTCTGCTATTAGGCAATCCAGATCAGTTGAATCAATATAGTCAGTATAGGGAAAACAATTTGCCGATCAGTTTTGTATTGTCAATTCAACGGTAAACAGTATTCAATGTTTTTCAATGTCTTTCCCATGTGTCTAATTTTTGACTGAAGGAATAGAGCATACCAATAGAACGCATTTTTCTTCTCAATGTTTCTTGTTCATTCCATCATTGCTACGACGGAGACAAGAAATCTATTTTATCGTAAAGCTCCACTTTCTTCGTCAAGAATCCTTCCCCAGAGATCTATCCCACTGTAACTAAGAAGCAAAAGTGGCATAGCTGAATTGACTGACAATGGGGACTCTCTATAATAAAAAGAGTGATATATGAGTGCCTACCCTTATCTCCAGTTCAAGCTGTACCACCTTGTATATTTGTATTCCCCACAATTATGTACAAAAATATGTGCAAACAGTAATTGCATTATCAAAAAGAAACTTATGAATGTAATTGGATTTCGCACTGAGAAAACCGAACCGGACAGAACAATAAATGTATTTTTTGCGAACATTGCCACCCAGAATACAATATCCAATTACTTCCATAGCCAATTTGAAAACCGCAAATTACTTAATTAGAATCTTAAGAGTTCTTCATCAGGGTAAATTTGAAATTCCCCAGTGCTGCTTGGAACCGCCGAGGTAATTTCACAATTAAATGCAATTTTACTAATAGACCATTCGACAGATTCGGAGTTATAAAAACTCCGGGCACTTGTTTTAGAAGAGAAAATTTCTATAATTCAAGACTGTCAGTGGATCAGTTGGGAGAATTATATTGCAGTGAAATATTATTGAACGGAATTGTATCGGAAAATTACGATTGATTATGGATCAGCCCAAAGTTGTATATCTAAACGTTTTTTGTACTTATTATCATCTTTAAATTTCATTTGCATGAAACAATAACCGTGCTCAATGACATAGAAGACAGAATTTTCAACAGATCATATTCGTCGAGTCGCTTGGATGACATAATGCTGAAAGCTGCACCTCATGCCAATTCAAATGCATTGAAATGATACATTATTCCTCACTCGTTTGAGGCACTCTTCAATAGCATGCAGTATACAGCCCTATTCTGTAACCGAAGTTAATATGAACTCAAATTTATCCTGAATTCCATTTGCAACCCATATATCTACTGAAAAATCTTTTTTCTACTAGCGTGCGGAAAAGTCCACTTTTCCGCACTCATTTCAGTGCGGAAAGAGTCACTTTTCCGCACTAGTGGGGAGTATACTGACATTTCAATATTCGAAATATATATTTGTATTGAGTTAACTGTATAAACCCTCCCTTCGTGGAATCTACTCATCATATGGTTTTAAATGAAACTAACTGTTTCTAAATGACTCCACAATATATTTGTAAAAATGTGTAAGTAAGAATTGCTATACCGGTGTAAAAAACCATCGTAAAACCAACTAATTTTATTCTAGGTATAAATTTTGTTATAACTTTATACCCAGTATAACTATATCTACCTAGTATAAATCTCTCTTGTAAAACCGGCCCTAAGTATGTTACAACGTTGTATTCCAAATAGAGTGACAACCAATTTTCCACGGAAAAATAAAGGGGGTGCCATTTAAAAATAGAAAGGGTCGCTGCTGGAGGAGCGTTAAGTGAAATCAAGTTTCTGATTAGGAAGAAATTTTAATTTCATTTACAACAGTTTTCACAGTATTGAATTGTCTTTTGAATTAAGCGCGATAACGATAACTTAGGACACGGTATATATAACTACAGAGATACACACTTTGACGTAGCCCTTCTGAACTGATAATAAAATTACTACGCATACACTCACTACTTAGTATGTGAATTAATAGCGCGAGTTTAGTCGTTCTCACTTGTACGTGGCTTGGATTTTTTTATTTGGTGTAATTAAAGATGAGAGATAATGATTATACACGAGTCGCAGGATGATTTGTAGCTAAATAGGCTATTTTACTGTAATTTTCATTCGAAATTTTATGAGAGTATTCACATGTGGATATACGACTACTTCGAATATTATACTTTCTTTGTCGCGAGGTGTTGATTTTTTTTAAATTTTTCACTTTTTCATCTGAAACAGTCAAGCGAAGGCGAGAGTGAGACATGCTTGATAGTCGGTTGCTGGTAATGTAAAACTTCAGTGGCTTGGACTGAATGAATTCCAGTTAACTAATTTAGTAATTTTGGATAATCATAATTTTTTGCTTCCTGATGTGAGCAGATTGAAACTAATGAAAATAAAAAGCTTGAACTGTTCCTAACAAAATGTTAAAATTATAACTCTCTACAGCTTTGTTATTATCGTTCGAACAATAATATTCCACCAGCGCAAAAAAACATTTTATGTATCCGCTTTCCATTCTAATGAGTCTCATGTAACTTCTCTTTAGAAAATTAAATTGGCATTCACTTGCGTTTGTCCTGTTTAATAATTGAACAATAATTTTATTGCCCCGACTACGATCAAAGGGAAAACGGGTTGCTTTAAAACAAATATGGACTTGGCAAGCTTAGAGGGTAATTGAAATGATTAAAGCAAAGAGTTCCCAATGTGACAATTTACTAGACTCTTTCCATCGTATACACAACTGAGATTATTAATATTATATGAATTATTGTTGAAGTTGTTTCATAATAACTTGTTTTTTCGATAATTTCCATAATTCATATATAATAAGTTTTTGAAAATACTTTCATGAATATAGTTATTTCCAATTAAAAATAATTTCCATCGAAGATATATTGCAATGCAAATAAATTTCGAGAAAATTGAACCACAATGTTCTTCAGTACTGAGCTACTGAATTTCCATTGATTGTTCAGTTCTTGAATGTTCTATGAGTGCTAGAAATGGAAAAAATAATTATTTCCCCGACCGCTGGAGCGCTACCGAAACGTTGCAAATTGAAATACTCTGAAAACAATTTGGTTCAATTTCCATAAAAAAAAACCAATGGTGAATTTATCACAGGAGTCAGAATATATTCATTTTAATAATAAAGTTCCGCAGCTGAACTTTTGACCAAAATATATTACTGTAAACAATACATTTTGAAAAGCTTTCAATTTGGATAAAGACTCTTTGCTAACACCGCTTCCTCCCACTTGAACTCCATCGTATTGACGTTAAACAACGACATTAAAAATTAACTCGACATTTTATGTGAGGTGTTGAACGTAAACTGCAAGAGTTAATCGTCTCCGAGGTCTTCTGCAATGTTTATACAGTGCATTATATTCACATTTATATGATAATGGGTCTCTTCTACTGCCGAGTACTCTAGTGTTAAGTGGACAAACAGCCATTCCGAAAGTTCAAGACAAGAGTTCAATTTTGTAGTGAGATAATTAAGCCATAAAGAATCTTTTTTTTTGTCTATTAAAACAAAGCACACCGAGTGGGTTTGTTTTCAGTAATAGTAGGTATTAAATTCAGAGTGTCCATTATGTCATGCATGAAATCATTTTCCCGAACAGGGTTGAATTTGATGTATTATGTGGGTAAATCAATCGAAAGATGAAGAACTGAAGCCCATTTTCTCAACAATATAATCAAATGTATTTGTTGTTCTCCTGGGGTACTGGCGAAAATCAATTTAATCTGCTCGTAACTTAATTCGATCTTGATCCTATGAGTTGTCTTTTTATATTCACGTATCTTCTCCGTAATAATCTCAGTTTCACTAACTATTTTCTACAAGTAAAATTGTTGGGTATTGATGCCACCATAATTTTTTATGAAATGTAGTACTGTAGTACTATTTTCCACCTAGTTTAAAAACTTGCGATGCGTGCGTTGTATCGCACCGCCCGTATCCGTGTTCACTTAGGACATGACATCACGTGGAAACGATTATCTGCCACGTCTTCCAAACTCCACACTATCTGGGGTGCGTCCTCCCGAAGGAGGACCCTAAAATTTATAATAAAAATTGTAGCGGTATGAGTGAGGCAGGACGTAGTTCACTGCTTGAGGGATTATGTCAAAGGTCATTCCAAAAATCTGCTTCGCTCCGTATTAGCCTGTCTTCAGGAAGGTATGGGGGGAAGAGGGGGATTTTCATGGTTGCTGGAGGTGTGGGGCTTGTGGCATCAGTGATTGCCGAATAAAATGTCTTTGTATATCACAGAGCTTTGTTTGGGCATGGATAAAAGACAATTTCCACTTTTGGAACTCAGGAGCATATGGTTCGTTAACGAAGGTAGTAAGGCACTTTGTCTCCCTATCATCGTTAAGTTTCTGGTACGAACTTCCATTACACCCTGTTTTTAGAAGTTATTCTTATATCATCATATTTCAACAATGTTTCGGTTGGTGGTCAGATAACATTCTAAATGATTTATTGGTGAAGAGACACTGAAAATTTTTGTTGAGCAAATCATTTTCCACAGTAACCATAAACGTGGGTACGTGACCTCAAAATGAGAGAAGAACCAGTGTTTCCGAAACTCTTCTTTAATGAATACAATAAATTGTTTCAATTCAACGTTAATGTTCAAGGTAATTGTATCCTCTACATTTTCCAGCGTAAGTAATTCAATAAACGAGATAAAACAACGCTTGCATAGATTCTTTTAATTATTCGTTTGAATGGAAGATTAATTGCTTATGAAACCTGAGACAGTGTGGGTTTGTCATCATTTCTAAAATTGGTTGGACCACACTCTGTTTGGTTATCATATTACATCGAATAAAATTTCCGTTTGTTATTTATGGTTAAATAATAATTAAACATTCCTACGGAAATCATGTTTCACAGAAGCGTGGTCAGAAGCTGCCGATAAATAATATGTTTTCCATAATTCGTACAAATATTGAAATAAGATTGGAGTTGCCTCCAATATTAACCAGAATACGCTTGTCTACATTTTCACTCACATAACGAGTCTAGTGAAAATATACAGAAGAGGCAACTGAAAATGTCTATCGCCTATATCTTTAATATCATTTTTCCCCTGGCCATATTATGAGCAACGCATTTTGACACTGTTTTGGAGGACGTTTTTTACACACTTGTCAAGGATCAATGACAATACAGCACGCTTCATGAGTAATTGGTTAGAATTCTTAATCAACGAGAAAATGATGGTAATTGCGTGAGGTGCTCGATATCAATGGTTATAATTTCTTACTAAGATCTATTCCGAAATGCAGAGATAGAGTATAAATGTAGTACATAGCGTAGTACTTCGATGAAGAATTATTTTTCATTGTTTAGTTCGATTACCATGAAAGGTGTTTAGATCTTTTTTGTATTTGAACTGGAAAGTTTTGCTTCAGTCTCTGAATAAGTGATTTGGTTATCGAAACGCGTGTAAGATAGTGAGAAGTGATAGTGTTGGTGTAGTGCTAGTGTGAACAGTAAACTGCATCGAGTATCGCTGGATATTCCAAAATTTCTGATTTTTTGGGAAGAAGTTTTTTTGTTACCTCAATTAACTGTAGCAATAATTTTGGCTTCAAGCGCAGTGGGTATTTTTTCCACTAAATTTATAAATTTTCCGTATTGAATATCATTTAGCTATTAAGTGATTAATTATATCGCTACTGTCTATCCAGTTGACATTTTCTCCAAATTGTAACTAAATTCAACATAACGTGTTTCCGTTCGTCTCTAAAGAACTGAGAAGACTCACAAATATAGGATTAGAGAGCTTTTAAAAGTATTAAAACGGAAACGAATCATGTCGTTTCTTGGAATAAGTTTGACGTCCCATGTGACTTGCGGTTTTTAATTTTTTCATTTATTTGAATAGCGGTTAGACAAAGAAGACTGAGTAAAACCTGACAGTTGCGCTTCTATCAAGTGGAAACAAAGGACTGTTATATGGATTTATATTGTCTCTTCCAGTCTACCAGGATTTTAATGAAAAAATTTGTATGCATCCTTAAATGCAAGGTCTGAGTTTCTCCAGCAAATGGTTGTGGCAAATACTTTTTCGTTCATAATAAATTACAATACATACAAATTCTAAGAAATTTTTTGTGATACCTTGAAAATATAACATCACTTTTTATCTTGGACCCTGCAGGGAATTGAATACTCAAAAACAAAATTCCTACGAAATAATATCTGGTGTATTCAATAATTTTGGAAATGGTACCAACCTGAGGCATTTGACGACGGCTATTGAGACACCCGCAATCAATACGTGTTTCTCAGTAACCTGAAGTGATTTACCTCCTCCCTATTTTAATTACGTTGTGAATGATGAAGCTTGTGCATCTTTTATATCCAAACTGTTATTGTAATTGAATTCACTGTGTGGACCCTAGCTTAGTGGAATTAACTTATATTATGTTTTTCAATGAAACTAACTGCTTCCAAATAATTCCACTTTAACAAAAGTACATATAAAAGTTCGAGATAATTTTGATAATTATATCGATATATGAAATAATATATCATCGTTAGAATGACAGAAGTTACAGTTGATGTGACTCGATGTTAAATATTTTGTCAATCACAAGTAGGAATCTCATCTAATGAAACTTTTATCATCCTGACCTTGATATATTACGTATCGATATAATTCACAATTTTCAATACAAGTGTATATTTCTTCTTTAAAGTGTAATTATTCAAAATTATTGAAAAATAAGTTTTTTTTTAATTAAAAATTATAGCAAAATTATAATTCATTTATTAATTTTTCAGTCATTTGGTAAACTACAATCATACAAATATATGGTTTTAAATGAAACTAACTGTTTCTAAATGACTCCACAATATATTTGTAAAAATGTGTAAATAAGTATTGCTATACCGGTGTAAAACCAACCAGTTTTAAACTAGGTATACATTCTGATATAACTTTATACCCAGAATAACTATACCTAGTATAAATCTCTCTTGTAAAACCGGCCCTTAGAGGTCGAGGTTGGAAAGTAGCAGTTTCTCAAAAGTAATTTTTCTTCATATTGTATATCAAATATTTTGCACGAGTGAAAATCCTTACTCATAAGGCATTAGTTTTAAGTCTTTTCTCAACCCATATTTTTTGATTTGCCTGATCTCATTAGCTCCCACCGTATTGATTGCTTGTTAAAATACCCTCCATTCCTCGGCCTTGGCCGTGGATAGTAATTATCCGAAGTACGCACTGAATAAATTGACAAGAATCATAATAAATCATTTGTGTATTTTAATGTGAATCTAATACAACATAAATCATGCAAAAGAAGGCAGAGAAGTATAATATATTAATAAGAAACATGGTTGGTTAATCAAGTCCCGCATAATTAACTGAAACTGAAGTTGCGGCATTTATGGAAATAAGTTTATTTAGATTCGCTAATAATATGATACAGTGTTTGACATTAAAATCAACATGACTTGTTTGATATTATTTATGGATTGTATATTATTGAGATTTTGAATATTATCACTTTATTTCAAGCCTGATTTTGTGGGGTGTTCTTTTGATAATTGGATTAGATCAATCAGGAGATAAGATAGACTATTTTTTGACAAATTAAATTCCCTTCCTATTATTCAGTAACGGTCACCACCTGTATACGTTTGTTTGGCGTCAGTCTGCATGTGAAATAAGATCAGTTTTTGCAATTTTACTGATTATTTTGTTTTTGTGAAGTATGTAGTTGAAGTGATTTGTACAAAAATAAGTTTAATAATAGAATGAACGAATTGTTAAACTCATGGCGATTACAAGAATTGTGAGATATCTTTGAAGGTAAGGAAATAAATGACAATTATATTCAAGTAGGTAGAAGTAACAAGCAAGCGAAATGTACCTCAAACACATTTCTCAATTAAACCTGTCAGATCTACTCCAAGAACTCCAAAAAACTACTATGGGGAAAGCATTAATGACCACACTTAAGGATAGACAAGGCTATCTTGTGGATACCATTGTTGGTAATGTTTTCGATCATGTAGGTATGTTTAATTTTAACAATGTTTGGTTTCCATTTTATAAATGTATGTTACCTATCTATTTTAAAAATGTATACTTAGTTATCTTTTTAATAGATCAAAATATTCAGCAGCAGAATTTTTATTCCTATCCTGCTTTCCTACTGAACAGTTTTATTCATAAATAGAGACCATTAATTTTTATTAGATTTGAACATGTTTGTCATAAATATACTGTAATTTTAATTCGTGTCCAGACTAACCATCAACCAATTCAATCGACTAGTCCACTCATACAAAACGAAAGTCAACTTTGTTGTTCGACATAGCCTGGAAACGGCTTAAACAAATATTTGTGAAAAATATATTTTCCTAGGTAACCTAATTATTTAGAGAACCGTCTGGAAGTTACCCATACTGCTTGATACACCGTGAACTTTCAATATATTTCTAAATATTCAGAAACATTCCAAAAGCTCAGCGTATTGAATAGTGCATGTAGGTAACTTCCATAAATAAAAAACAACGGTTTTTTGGGGAAATATATTTTTTCACTATAAGGCAATATAATGATTATGAAAATTATGGTTCGGTTATGATGAAAATATAGAAATTAATTAGAGATTAATAGTTTTCTTGAAGAAGGAACATTTGTTTCCAACAAAAAAATATAACCTGCTGGGAAGATACATTTTTTACGAATGAAAAACATAACGTTAACCCAGACAATAAACTTTCTTATGGTAAAGAAATATATTTTACCGATACAATACATTTTTTTTAAATAAATAAATGTCATTCTGCCATAAAGTAATTTTTTAATAATAAAACAATAAAGTTAGCTCTCAAAAATATTATTGAATTATGCAAAAAAGGCAAAGAATTAAAATATATTAATAAGAAACATGGTTGGTTAATCAAGTCCCGCATAATTAACTGAAACTAAAGTTGCGACATTTATGGAAATAAGTTTATTTAGATTCGCTAATAATATGATACAGTAATTGACATTAAAATCAACATGACTTGTTTGATATTATTTATGGATTGTATATTATTGAGATTTTGAAAATTATCACTTTATTTCAAGCCTGATTTTGTGGGGTGTTCTTTTGATAATTGGATTAGATCAATCAGGAGACAAGATAAATCAGTTTTGATCAAAGCAATTTCATCAGGCAGACACTAGTGTATACAGGGTATTGCTAAATTAATGCTCCCACACTCGGAAGGCAATTGTCAATATAAAATTATAATGGGTCTTTCCTATAACAAAAAATGTGTCGAGTGACTATTTTTTGACAAATTAAGCTGGAATGGAAACTTGAAATCATGTTACGGGATATCTCCCTACCTCTAATCTCCAAAAGCTGCTATTATATACTATGAGAAATAAAATTTGTTTCATTTTTGCAGGCAATTCAATATAATTAATGTCAAAAGTCATTTCAACCGCCCATGAATTTATATACACTCTTTTCCAAAATGATCATCCCACATTTATCCATTAGATAGACCCTTATTTGCATTTTAGATTCTGAATTTCTTTATGTAGTCACAGCTTTTTTCTCTTTAACATATAAAAACCAAACATCACTCTTCGTAATCATTGCCAAATCGTTATTTGCCCCATTAACCCAAAAAAATCTCAACTTTAACGGCCTTCAGTTATCTTTCGTATCTGTAAATTCCGAGAGTAATGAATCTCCTAAAAGCCCATCTTATGAGCTCTTATAAAATCTCAATATCAATACCAACATACCGTTTTCATTGTTACTTTATCTAACAATACAATTTATGGGGGTACTTAGCGCTAAAAAAATCCCTAGTCAAACTTTACGAGGTGGATTGTTGAATCCAAATTATTTCATTTCCTTTTTTATAAGTACAATGAGGTATTAAATATGGCTGTCGTATTTTACCAGTGAACACACTTTTTACTGCCTGGGATTCAAACTGAATTTTTATATTCTTAGGCTCGTAAAACACATCTTTGAGTGGTGGCTGATGCAGAGGCGTATAGGATTTTTTTAATCTCAATAAATTTCTTTCACAATTTTTTGCTTTGTTCGACAAAAAATGCTTTGAAAACTCTATTATATTTCAATAAAAAGTTTTTCTTCTACCAATACAGAAGTTTTTTTGTCCCTATATAGGCGACTGTCTTTCAATATCACTCACCAAATTATCGAACGTCATGTCATAGTTTCGACAAAATTTAATGTATGTAACCTCCTCTTTTTTAGACCTCATCTATTTACATTGGAGCTGATTTGGCAATAGGTTCCGGCGCCCAGTCCCCCTCTTTGCTAGTTCATCTGCAATTTAATTTCCTTTTATTCCAGTATTTCCTAGAATCAACAGTCTCAAGCCAGCCAGAATATGCATCTGATAGCTAGGCTACTTCAAAGGCTCTAAAGTATACAAACTTATAAGTCTAAAACAGTCCGAAGCTGCAAACAATTCCTCAATTCACTGGCTTGCTACAACAAAGTAACTTTGCTTGCACTCTATCATTGGACTCAAACATATCTCGAACACATTCCCTAACTTAGCGCTTTTGATATCCACTGCTCCAATATTTCAAATTTCGAGATTCACGCTTTGGGGGTGTATTTAGTTGTTTTAATAAAGCAGTATATACTTTAGCAATTATAAAAAACTCCAAAATTCTCATCTTTTGAGTGTTAGTCATTAACTGACATGTTTGTCATGAAACAAGTTTTCATTCGGCCACATTGTCATTAAACTGATCTCCTACTTTTAAACGGTTTTTAATTCACAAAATCATGAGCTTAGTGACTCATGGCGTTCCAAGGGATAGGTGGAAAATACTTTTCTTATTCTAGTTGATGTTCCAATGCACCCCTTGAAATCATTCATTCTATTCCATACCAGGAACTCGACATTAATATTCTTCGTAATAATTTCCAAGCTCCCTCATAAAAGTGAGAAATATCTGCGTAATAACTATGCTTTTTATTTCCATATCAAAAAAGATTTGTTGCCGTTTAATTTTATATGCTATTTAATTGCGTCTTTTACAGTACTTATAAATTTTGTCTCCTCAATATGGTGCTCTCCCAGCTGGTTTCCAGATTTTAATGCTTTTTTTTAGGAAAAAAATAACTGCTTGACAGCTGGTCCTGTACTAGATTTATATGGCAGTTACTTTGAGGTTATTTTGATATCCCATTACTTTTTCATTGCATGTGATATGGTTTAAATTAATTGATTAATGTTATGGCATTTTCAGGGGATTTTTTGAACAGTGATTGCCTACGTACTGCCTTCTAACTTAAGACGTTATAGTTTTTTTATAGCATGCCGTTGAATCATGGTTGTTACTCTACCGCTCTCCAAACATTTATTTGTTTCAGTTCTACTTCACAGTTCAACACAAATCTTTTATTACTTCTATAATACTGGAGAAAACATTGTGATTCCCTCGCCTCAAATTTAAACTCGCATCCTTTTCCGGAATTTGAAAAAAGTGAACAATATTTTCAAAATTTTGGAATACTTCCTCTGGCCCATTCATATATTTTTGAAACTTGTTTATTCATATTCAATAATCTAGAAGGCTCAAAAACTGAGTTCACAATATAAGTACTAAATATGAAGATACCTTACGTGCCCTAGTGTGCGGGGGAAAGACCTACTTCAAATCTCCCAACATAATTGGACAGAGACTTTTTAATTGTTGTCAATGCAACTGAAAATGTTTTGAACCATTACATACTCCAATTAAAGCAATTCTTGACAGCACAAACCTTTCATTCAGTTGAATAGTTTTTTGATCTTCAAATCTTCAAATGTCATTTTTTTATAGATTTGTTTTAGTGTGTTCGTTTTTGTGTTTGTTTTTTACTTTGAATCTGACCAATTCCACAGAGACTGTATGTTTGTCATGAAGAAAATAATGTACCCATTTATTTACTTATAAACACGTCCTACACAGAACTCAATTTTTGATAACTCAAAGCTAAACTCACTAATGACATTCCTAGACTTCTTAATGAGAGATGATTCCAGATGTAGTCCTCTTCTTTATGGACCTCCACATATCCTCATCACAGATCCGACGTTACATTGTTCACCTCTTTCCTAGTTGTTTGTCCCGAATAATCTGACAATTGCATTATGGTTGGTGACAACAGAGGCTAATCTGTCGATATGGATCACTTTGGACTCACCCCTCGCAAGCAATTGGATGTTGTAGGAGGTTTTGAGAACAGTGTACATACCTTTCCAGTTTCACTGCAGTCTTTGGCACAAACCTTTTCTGTGATTGGGATTGAGAAGCTTGTGTTTGTAGTATGCACGACAAGTGTATCTTCAACCCCATAGTTGCAGGGCTTTAAACGTTCACCAGCAAAATTGTTGACCTATTTCAATTTTTCATTAAAGCTGTCCATGTACATGGGAGGTCGTTTATATTCTTCTGCTTCCTTATCAGGTGGAGGTCTTCCAAAAAGGAAGTCGTGGGGTAGCTTAATTTTTTTTCAGTGACTAGAATAAATGGATTATAAGCGGTTGAGTCGTATTCAGAACTTCTATGAGCTAGCAGAAGAAAGAGGATCTGAAGAGGCCCAGTCTTTTTGGTTTCCAGAAGCCAAGATTGAAAGGCGAATGGTTCTATATTGACTTTCTACTATTTCATTAAACTGTGGGTGAAGAGGCGTAGTAGCCAGTACTCTTTTAAGCTTCCCTTCTAAGCTTCCACTTATCTGGATACATTTCAAGTGAGTCTAACTCCATTTTTAAGCCATTCTCTTAAAACTTCCAAGTCATTGTGTTTCTTCTGACTTTTTCTGAAGATTTCAAGAGGACTCTGGCTTGATTGTGGTTATCTGTGGACTAACTTTCTTCACTGGGTTTTCCTTTCCGACACAGGGTCGTCTGGAAAGTATATCGACATTGCTATGAAGACGTCATTTTCGGTGTTCTATCACAAAGTGGTATTGCTATAGTTTCTTCATCTACCTATTAGCTGGTCCTCTAGGATTCTTAAAATCTATTAACTACTGCAAAGCGCTTTGGTCACTTAATATAACAAAATTTTATTGTTAAGACTGGTATGGTAGTGTTCAATAGCTTACATAATAGCCAAAAATATTCCGTCTTCCAGAGAAGAGTCAAACCGAGGTCCCAAGTATATTGATGTTGGGCTTGATTGAGATCCCTACCACTGGTAGGGACATTAGTGGGTTCGCCAATATTTTCAGTTAGGGATAGTGTACTCCCAATGTCACTGATTATCATTAGTCGCAGAAAGAGACCGATGTTGAATAACAAATGAAAAAAACAGTACCGAAACGTTTCATTGATAAGTTTAAAAAAAGTTGGTTGAATTATTTATCAATAGTAAATATATCCCATCTTATTTGTACACATTTCGCTAATTAGTAACTGCATATTTTCAAAGAGCATTGAAAAAGCAATCACTTAATATCAACATTCCAGAGAAGGGATGGTTTTTGTTCAAAGAATTACACATTTTCAGATAGCATATTCGAGTGAAGTAACATGTGTTGACATTCTTATAGAATTCCCACGAGTTTCCAAACGACAAGATTTTGGTCGAGCATATGTGACGACTTCAACTAGAATACCACGCTGCAGTCTGGACCGTTGGTAGATCGGTCTGTAACGGAACATACACTGGCCTTAAAAGTTGTGAGTATCACCACCGAATAGTAATGAACCAGCATTACTATTCGGTGATATAACAAATGATATGGAATTACGTAACTGCAATTTGCACAACGACTATGTAGTAGAATTACGTTAATGAAGTATTATCACACACGTATATTGTACAAACTTTCATCTACTCCTTCAAAATGTGAAAACAGTAGGAGTGCCCAAGCGGGAATCCGGGCTTTACTAAACATAAAGGGGAATACTATGTACCCGGTTGAGTACTTCCAACCAATATGAGCATCATATTATACAGGGTGAGTCATAACTATTAGAACATAGGCTGAGGGCAGATTATTTAGACCAAAACATGGCGGTAGGACCAAATTTGTCTCGGTAAAATATTGCTGTGGCAAAATATAGAGAAGAAAAAGTCGATTTTCATAGTTTTTCGCCAATATTTATCAATTATTATCAAAATCGGTGAATTGGCATAGTTTTATACAAGAAATATCATTATATTTACTGTCTTACATTTTGTTTTAGGGGGTGCCACGTGGAGGATTTCTGATTATAGAGTGACGATGGAATTGAATGAGTTTTATGAAGGAACTTTATTTTGACAAATAAACTTGTGGGCCATCAATACGTTGATAACGTTTAGCGTGATAATGTATTCAGTGCAAAATAAAGGCACCTTATTTAGGTGGACAATCAATTGACGTTTTGGATGGAACACATGAATGAATCATGAAACGTTAAATTGATTGTATTCAAGAGACGGAATTTTATGCTAAATTAACAAAAGCACGATAACTGGACTGATAATCTATTCCACGGATTCTCTCATCTTTGTACTCTATTGGCGTTTTCGGAAACTTACTCCGGCTCACTAACTCGATCCAGAGAGGTCACGTGATGAATCACTCCGATCACCTTCCCGGGAACTGTAGTTTACGAACTAATAGGTTTCGTTTTTGAACAGACAGCTAACGTCATAACAAAGAATACATCTCTTCTTCAACTTCGTCATCATCTTCGATAAAATAATCAAATGCCAACGCCGTTAATGAAGCAAGGCCCCTTTTGTTCATGTTTGATAAAAGCAATATATTTCGTTACCACCAAAAGAATTAGGTTATGTTATATTACCCTTCAGTAATGCGCATGCAGTGCCTATAGCGTCTCTACCGACCTACCTCTCAAGGTGGGTCCAGTCAACAACTCAGAAGTTTCCGAACACGGGTAGGCAACTCGGGTTAGGTAAACGAAGGTGCAGGTTAGGGATCGTATCAACCCGAGTAAATTTCCGAAAACGCGTTATTACATTCTTCTGTCTATTTTTAGTTATATGAGATTCTCAATTATTCAAATGTTTTCTATAGTTTGTAGTTTAGATATACTTATTTTGTAACAATCTATCGTTTTATTCTCAACGCCAGTAGTTTCATTTAATAGTAGGTATGTGATGAAAATCAGCACTCACTACCAATAAATTTTTGAAAAGAAGAATTTAACGTAACAACTTTTGTTTAAATTGCAAAGCTCAATACCGTTTCATGGTTATACCAACTACTACTATGCTTGCGATAAATCGCTAATGCCACAAGAGAGTGACTAAAGTTGAAATAGCTTGACAGATTATTGATAAGAGTAATAGATTTGAGAAACTTGCTCGACCAACTACTATATAGGTATACGTAGGCACGTATTACCAGAAAAAAATACATTTTATACAGGGTGTACCAACCTTACGACAAACTTCGGTTTATGGGTTATTTTGAGAGATATCAAAAAATGTTATAAACAAAAATAGTAGATGTGCTGGAGGTCCATATTTTGGAATTATATCAAACTATACAGAGTGCTGCATAACTTCGTTACAAACCAAACATATGATTTTTCAAATGGGCACCCCTTTATATTATACCGACTTCGGATTGGTTACATTTTTTGAAGCTTTTTATATGAGGTTTTTCCACGTTATACAGAGTCCTCCAAAAGATATGGACACGTTTATGTGAAAATCGTAGGTAAATCAACGCTCTGTAGCTTGTTGTACGTTAAAAAAAAAATGTATTTTTCCAAATAGTTTTGTAACATGATGAAATATCTCCGAATCCTATTGAATTTCAATTAAATTCTTTCTTATATACAGGGTGAACGGAAACTCAAACCTGTCATTATCTTTCTTCTTTCAAATGGAACACCCTGTATTTCATAGCAAAAATAGAATCTTCGATTATGTAACTCCAATTTTTGTCAAGCATTCCCTATACCCAAAGTTTATAAAAACACAGTTATTTTGTAATATTTATTGTGAAATATAACTACTGACCTATTATGTGAAAGCATTAAACGTTGTATGTAACAAAAAATCCAAATTAATAATAAATTTTGATAAACAATTTATTCTAAACAAAACTAGCCACCAAAAGTATAATCCTAACCGTAATATGAAACTAAAGGTTCAAAATGTTCACCATTAATATCAATTCAATGCTGCAGAATAGTTCAAATGATTGATTAACATTTCTCAGCATATCAACGTTAGCAGATCGAAATGCCGCACTAATTATCTCTTTCATGTCATCTTTAATAACCGGGGACTTTATAAACTTATTCCTTACAAGACCCGAACAAAATAAATATACTTTTGTTAAATCGGGTGACCGAGCTGGCCAATCAGTTGGGCCCCGGACAGCATTGCATTGATGTTAACGGTGAACACTTTGAACCTTCAGCTTAATTTTACGGTTAGAATTATACTTTTGGTAGCTAGTTTTGTTTAGAATGAATTATTCATTGAAATTTATCAATAATTAGGAATTTTTGTTACATACAACGTTTATTGCTTTCACATAATAGGTCAATAATAATAGTTTACAATAAATATTACAAAATAACTCTGTTTTTATAAACTTTGGGTATAGGGATTGCTGGACAAAAACTGAAGTGACATAATCGAAGATTCTATTTTTACTATAAAATACAGGGTGTTCCATTTGAAAGAAGAAAGAAAATGACAGGTTCGAGTTTCCGTTCACCCTGTATATAAGGAAGAATATAATTGAGATTTAATAGGATACTGAGATATTGCATCATGTCACAAAGCTCTGTTTGGCATAATACATTTTTTTATTCAACGTACAACAAGCTTCAGAGCGTTGATATACTTACGATTTTCACATAAACGTGTCCATATCTTTTGAAGGACTTTGTATAACGTGGCAAAACCGTATATCAAAAGCTTCAAAAAAATGTAAACAACCCGAATTCTTTATAATATACAGCGGCTTCCATTTGAAAAATTATATATTTGGTTTGTAACGGAGTTATGCAGCAATCTGTATAGTTCGATATAATTTCAAAATATGGACCTTCAGCACATCTACTATTTTTGTTAATAACATTTTTCGATATCTCCTGAAATAATCCATATACCGTTTGTTTGTCGTAAGATTGGTACACCCTGTATATTGTTATGATTCATTCCGACCATAAAATAAATACAGTTTTATTAT
>CAJUYI010000703.1:0-56201 GCA_910591695.1 Galerucella pusilla | reverse complement strand
AATATAATCCAGTGTAGTCTTTTTCATGCAAATATCTCGTAGAAGTGAGTACAATCACATCTAACATATATCATTTATCGACTATTCACATTTCTCACTTAAAATCCAATAAAGGAGGAAAATTGTGGGTGATTAAAAGTTCTCTACCAGTTTTCCATGATATTCACAAGATATTGGACATGGAAAACTCCAATTTTCACCTAGAAACTCTTCACCTTTACGCGACTTTTCCTTGCGAAAACTCTGTTTTTGTTTTGAAAAATTGAAACCCGTTGGTATGACAATTCAAATTGTTGGTTGATGCATTGGGATATATGCCCATTTAAAATGGGCATTTTATTGAATAAATTGTAAAATATAGTGGAGAAAAATTATCAGGAACATTTAGTTGGCACACTAACAATTTCAGACCCATGAGAATTTTGAAGAACCTATTGCCAAATAAACTATTTTCTGGTACTTTTGTTCTATGTTCTTGTGCCATTTAGCATAGAGTGCTCAAAAAAGGGAAGATCCTATTGTGAAGTGAAGTGTAAGTGAAGGTGGAAGGTGAAGGGTGAATGTGAATCCTTTTCCTTTCTCGAAAAAATATTAAATTATTCGTATTCCACACGAAGTTTATAATCCTATCAACTATACCGCGCATGCTTCAACCAATACAATCTTGGAATAGATCGCTGAAAGGTTCATGTATTTTATGCCCTATGTTCCACTTCACTTTCTCAAGTTCCTACATACTCTTAAAACTTATGAACAAAAGTGAGTAAGATCTATAAGGGCGCCATATGCATGACTCGCTCGTGGCGTCAAATACATGACTCTCCTATGGCGCTCAAGTACGGTTTAATTGGAACTGGTATATCTATGATTATTATGAGAATCGACCTGTCCGAGCTTTTTTTCTATTATATAAAAAGCAGAAGTTGAGAGAAGTGGTAACAGTTATTCTAGACCGGTTGATACATTTCTGCACATATATATTATTTCCAATTAGATGACATTCTTTGTTATTTTCACTAATAGTTATACCACTTTTAATAAAATATCATGGAATTGATATCTGATTACATTATGCGCACATCTGCACAATCCTACCTCATTATATCCATACATATAAACAAATAAAGATAAAAAATACTGGACACAGAGATACACACAGACGGACATTTCAGAATTTACTACTTTAACAATCATGCATGTGGATAAGGATGTCAGATTATCTGATAAATAATTATAAGAAATTGCAGTGTAAGTATAGCTTTACATGCATAGAATGTTCGTCGCTTATTTCTTATAAACTTGTTTCGAACTTGTTAAGGCTATGTATAAATTAATAAAGGGAATGAATTATTCTGTAATCGGTTTCTAGCAAGACACAGATTGAAATCGGCAACGTCATGTATCTCGTAACTGAATTTTTTGTTGTTGATTTAATGTTTTTTTTTGGACGATGACAACTGTGGTAGCAGACGAGGTTTATAGCGACAGGGAAGTATTAATTTTTCATGTCTGCTCGTAATCTTATAACATTGAATTTCCAATTTACAGGGTACCTAATAGTCATATCTAACGAAAATAAGTATACCATTTCCATCCAAATAAGTATACTATCTGTGAAGACATGAGAGAAAAGCAGTTGTCAAAAGTATTTTCCTGAACTGCTGAGCGCACTATACAATGCTTTTGTCACTTCAGTAAACTGTTAGTTCATGACGTTTTCAGAAATCAAGATTGGGAATTCATTGAATTAACTAGTGGTGGTGGGACAAGAAGAAGAGCACCTTAATATAGAAATTGTTGAAACGCCGATAAAGCAAGTGAAGAGTTTCAAATATCTGGGAGTAGATATACAAAACAATGGAAAACAGGAAGCAGAAGTGAACGAAAGAATAAGTGCAGCAGTCAAAGTATATTACTCATTAAATCGAAATCTCCTGGGAAGAAAAGAAATTACAACTAAAACCAAATTGAATGTGTACAAGTCAGTCTTTCGACCAATCCTTGTGCATGGTAGTGGGAGCTGGGTACTTACAAACTCACTCAAAAGCAGAATACAAGCAACAGAGATGAAGTATTTACGCAGGGTCAAAGGTGTCACCAGAAGAGATCGAATGCGGAATGAAATAATAAGGGAAAACCTAAACATAGAACCAATACTAAAAACAATCGAAAAACAGCAGCTTAGATGGTTTGGGCACCTTTGTAGAATGGAGAACAGTAGACCAGCAAAAAGGATTTGGCAAGCTAGAGAAGTAAGCAAGAGAAAAAGAGGTCGCCCAAAGAAAACATGGGATAACACAATAGCCGAAATTTTAAAAGAAAAAGGAATTACATGGACAGAGGCGGCGAAAAAAGCTAGAAATAAAAAGGAATGGCGAAAGTTTGTCCACGAATAAGCGACACACCCGACACTCACAGCGGGTACAAACGGGTTTATGATTGATTATATATAACTGGTTTGCATTCAAATGAAGCGTTTGAAATGGTTGTAAAGCATTTAAATTCATGAAACATCAATTCTGGAATGTGGATAGACTGATTATATTTGATGATGTCACTATTCCACTGCGACTTCTTCAGATCTCTCGTGTTCTACTGACTATATAATTCTTCAATCCGACTCTTTTTAAGTGGCCAATCAGCATCCCAAGAGTTTTTGAGAGGCTGCTTTGCTGGCTAGTGAGTCGGCAATGTGGTCCCACTAGCCGTAGTGGCATAGAATGTGCTCCGCAGTTTCCTTTTCTAGGAAACAGAATCTGCACAGTGCTCCATCTGTTAACCCCATTAGCTGTGTCAAGCTCACAGTGCAGTGTTAACATACCTACTACGGCTTTGACGATAAATTGCATTGATCTGCCAATCCATTGGTCTCATGACCCTCGTGCTCTGGTACCCAGTCTATCATCACCAAGTGCGCATAGGGGAGCTATTCGCAATCCCATACTAGCCTAGAATTTTCCTTTATGGGATAAAATACCTTCAGGGCTCCTAGGAGCATATTTTGAGAATGATTTTTTTGAGATTGTTGCAATTGTTCTAAATTATCTAAAAAATAGTGCGTTTTTTGCAGTATCGTAGGAAATCAAACATATTTAAAGTGAGATGAGTTTAATCAACGAACATTGACAAGACAAGAACGGTCACTCTCAGACGGAACTTTCATGTCCAGCTTACACAAGCGCGCCGACGATTTCGACAAATTCCTGGAGCCGTGCACGTGCTCGTGCTTATACGAGGTTGATGCAAACCGCTGGTGATTAAAACGAATGAACGTTCACTTACCAGGGTAATTTAAAAACATCTAGCAATAATTGTTATTGTAACCTATTACGCTAAGTGGGAATTAAAATAAAAAAGGAAATATCGTCAGGATATTTAATTAGTGAATCTAAACATAATTATACAAAGAACTGGTACCTAGCAAAAATTAAGGGGAAAATGAAAGCTATAACAAAAAAAAAATAATGTAGTAAGCTACATATGAGACTAGTTGGCATAAAAATTAAGAATAAAATGTTTCCCAATGCCAATATAAATAGGTATTCTGATATAAAATGTATACAGGTCATTGCAGGTTGTTTCAAATCCGAGGCCATCAAAGAGTACCAACTTACATAACAGTAAAATACGGGTACTGGGAAAAATAATTATCGCGATTCGAAAATTGAGAGAATGGATATACGAACCATCCAAAGCCAAAGGCGTTCAACCAAATGAGTTAAAATCATGAATTTTGAGTCTTTCATATTGAACAGCCCGTTAACAACTCAATTAAAAAAATTGTATTTAGGTAAATGTTGTGAAATAAAATATACCTGCCGGTTTTCAAAGATGTTTCAAGATATTTAATTTTATGTTAGGTTTCATTGATTGTTTCGAGGAATATCTATTTTTTATATTCCGGTTCGCAAATTTAATTGTAAAATAAATCGGCAGCCTAATATATGGGTTTATTAAATATTTATGAGGCAACTTTCATATAATTTCCTAAGGGTAGCTCCAACGTTCTCGTAACAACTAATTTTATTAAAATTTTCAACAAAGATTATTTCTAGTTGTTTAACATATTCTACAATATTACTAGGAGGTACATTCAGACCTCCATGCCATGCTTTATGCTCTAAAAATACAGCCGCTTCTTTTGGTAATGTATTTTCATCATTATACTTTGTGCAAGCACTACAAGAGTGTTGCAGCAAACATTTCCTTAATAGATAGCCAGAAATGTAAACTATAGCATTGCCATCCGTACTTAAAAGATTTCTATAGTCGCATGTGAAAACTGTTGAAGAGCTATTATTTGTCAATATAGGTACATCGATATTTTTATATTCTTCTAGCATATCAGGAGTTACATTAAGCAAAACTTTATTGATAATGTCAATACAATTGGCACCTTCAACCTCATTAAAATATTTTAGAGAAAATAATTTCTTGGATGCTCTACAAAATTGAATTGGGTTTGGATTTCTCGAGTTTTCTCAACAATCGCTTACCAGACCAAAAAAAATTCCAATACAATCCTGATTAAGGTTCCTTGTTAAAAGAAATGAATAATTCCTGCATTTTAAGGTTTCCCATAAAGACAGAGCAGAGGTAATAGTAATTTTTCACTGCATAGTATTGTTGCCTTTCCATCATTCTGTTTGCAGAATCAAACACAAAACACTAAGAACGTTAATGTTTATTTTATTTCTAAGGGAAAATTCGCTCACTCAAAAAGACAACTGGTATATTTCTTCACATATCCCCACGACGGACAACCTGTTTATGCATATCGCGCGTAGGAGACTTACGGTGCTCTATACACAGTAGCATCCGATATTCGAGCGAGATAGGCATAACGTGGGGAGGAGCTTAGAGTGATCCTTCTTGTCTTGTTAATGTTCGTTGGTTTAATAAAGCAGTGAATGCTTTTGTCCTAGTGTGCTTCTCCAATTATAATGACGTTCATTTTTCACCAGTGAGTGATAGGTTAGGATGGTGAGGAACTGAATTGAAGGTTATTTAAACGCCGATATGTCACTATGGCGGATCTATTTGAAAAAACATTCTTCACGTGACCAAGTGCCAATACAGAGATGTTCCTTTGTATTATTTCATTTGTTCGCTGCTGTGGATACACTGTCAATCACTATGTTTCATCGCCCCAAACTCATAAATATTGAAATTATTTATAGGTCGAATATATAAATATATATTTGAAGAAACATTTTGTGATTAATTTCAAACGGAATATAAATTGTTGGATAATTATATATTAAATTCACACTAACGGCTAACATTAACTGAATTATAATATCTGATGGCAAATGTAGACACTGTTGCCGAGTTTGAAATTGGTTCATTAGTTGAACTTTTGATATTTATCAGCTGCTTTCTGCAATTTTTGTGGTTACCTCCAACGTTGTTAATTTTGCTCATTTATTCTTTTTAATTTGTACGTTATCAAATTACTGTGGAACTGCTCTTATTAAAGCAAATATTCCGAAACAATTAACAAGTCGCTGCAAAGAACTTGTAGCTTCATCAATTAATTATATTTAACAAGAACCTGATAACAATGATACATTGCTACTTTTAACTTATGTAAAAAAGGTGAGGCAGCAATTATATTTTAATATGCTTAGATAAATTTTTTTAGCGTGTTACAGCAGCACTTATGCTGGATGTATTTGCTGTGAACTAGTCGTAAAGCGTCATCAACGTTTAACGTTCAATCAATGCTAAAACTAAGCTTTAACCAAATTAAATGGAGAATAATTTGGCGAAATCCAAGGTTACAACCAAACTGTGTCTAACTAAAAAAGTGACGACTCAAATAATTCATAGCCCGCGGGCAAAGATTACAGAATAAAAATATAAGATGTTTCACTCGTTCGAATTTATCACGTAAAGCACCGATGCCGCTGGTGACTGTCTGGTGACTTGGATGGTACAGTACGTCGCTACGTCCTTACTTGCATTTAATTTGGCATATTATACTGGACGTCGCCCGTCGAGCGCTGTTATTTTAGAACGGTGTTTATTGGTTGTTCGTGTTTTATATTTATGTTGTATAAATTTTTCAAATTTATTAATTAATTGTTGAAATGAGCAAAAAGTCATACTAATATTATTCTCTTTGATAGCAAAGCTTAAACACTAAATATTTTGTAATATTTGCAAATACAAAATTACGGATTTATTTTTATAATAAGGATATTATATAAACAAGTACCTACATTGAGCAAGAAAACACAAAAATTCAATTTTATAACCAAAGGGGAATTGGTCAGTTCTTTTTCATCATCCATGTAATCAATTTCCCTTCAAATATTATGCAAGTCTCAATACCAGAGTCCATATATATTTTACTCTCATGTATATTGAAAAAATTTGAAAGACAATAGATTAAATTTAACACATAAACCAAACTCCAAACTTAGTATTTTACAACATTTATAAAATTTTTTAATAAAGATATCCTACAGCTGCTTCTCTTTTTACTGTTTTAACCTTGTCAATCCAAAAAATACGCGTTATCTAAAGATCAAAATTTAAGATTTAGTGGCCCTATTATTCTGGTGACTAATGAGTATATTTAATTGAATTTGTGATAAATATCTGCTAGATCATCAATAAGTATCACAAAATTACTAGGATGCTGGATAAAAACTGTGAATTGATTCACTTAGAAAATTCAAGTTTATTTTTTACTTACCTTTTCAAATCCATATCCCGAACATTTTTCGAAATAATTAACATTTAAAAATAAACCTTTGTGTTAAAGAATCCTATTAATTTAAATATATATTCCTCTAATTACCTCTGTATAGTTTAAAATTAAATGAGCTGGTATCTACCGGTCTCGTTATTGACAACAAAAGCCAGTCGAAAACATAATTTATGAGAGCGGCGTCCGTTTGGGACAGCAGCTTCAATCAAACCGCCCTCGAGTGAAACATCTTATATATTTTCATTCTGTAATCTTTGCCGCGGGTGTCAATGGCGGACCGACGCTATCCAATCAGCAAAAAATATTTAGAAAATGCTAGGATTGTCTTTTTGTAGTTTCTTGTTGATTGCTCGAAAATACAAGTTTGGCTTTGTAGTAATAAGGCTGTAATTGGTTATAAGCAATAGATAAACAATTATTAAACAAATTGAATAACTGGAGATGTTTTTTTTGACCAGTGATCACGATTTCAGAATCGGGGGAATACAAAACCAACTGTTGATACAGATTCCAAGTTTTGAAAATTCTGATTCAGCATCATAAAATACATAAGAACATGAAAATATTCCAACCAATTGATTTTTTTGTTAACTTCGCAGCTCCTTGGCAGGTGTAAAGTACCAAAATCAGAAATTTTGTCTCAAATTTAAAATGAGCGTCATAAGTAGAACCACTTTTATGGCAATTTTCCATTTTGATTCGACAGCTGTCAAGTGTCGGGACTAAATATTTGACATTCATTGGTCATTTGTCAGCTAGTTGATAGTTTAGCATTAGCGTTTAATTTTTTTGGGTAATGACAACAATTTTATCAACGACTCATTTGAAAGCTATGAATAATAGCCACAAATTTGATTCATCTACAATCGAATAGATGAGGCTTTTACATGATGTAGATCCATAGTAACTTATAAAATTGTTTGACATCATTTACAATTATCTACAAATGCGTCAAATGAAAATTGTTTGGAATATTCCAGGTTAAATCAGGCATTTCAAGCGCCATTAATGAAATGATTGAATATATATATATGATCTTATCTTAACCCTGGTTAACCCTACGGGTGTCAGGGTGGCTTTTTACTTTTCGTAGACAAATTTAGTCCATTCCTTTTTCTTACGAGCCTTTGAACTTGCTTCAATACATGTAATACTCCTCTTCTCTAGAATTTCTGCAACTGCTTTGTTCCATGATTGTCTTGGTCGTCCTCTCTGTCTTCTCTTTGGTGTTCTAGAATACCATATCCTCTTGACAGGTATATCATTTTCCATTCTGGTGACATGTCCAAACCACTTCAACTGTTGTCATTGTATTTTGTCTATTATTGGTTCAACATTCAACTCTTGCCTTATGATTTCATTTCTCATTTTATCCCTTCTGGTCACTCCTTTTACTTTATGTGAGTATTTCATTTCCGCTGCCTGTAGCTTGCTCTTGAGTGATTTGGTGAGAACCCAGCTTTCACCCATATGTGAGAATTCGACAATAAATTGCTTCATAGACTTTTAGTTTTGTTTGTTGAAATGATTGAATAAATATGAATAAAATGGTGATATTTCGCTTGAAAAGTATCATAAAATGAATTGGAAATTATTGGGGGAAACAGCGGCTAAAAATTGAATGCTCTCCCTATGGCTTCAAAAATCAATACGTTTTCCACAACGGGCCAAATACCTACAATCAATTTTACCAATTTTCGAAATTTTGCCGTTTTTAAATTAAGTGTCCAATAGGGCGTGAACTCATTGAATATTAGTGGGTGCTATGTATCACTCTTCACAATTGATTTCCCTTTTTTCAAACACTCCATTCTGAATAGCACTCCCTTCTTAGCCTAAGAATATTTCCTTCATTCCGTTTCAAAAACTTTGGTATCTTTTTGTCTTCTTCATCTGAGATCCACATTTCCAAAGTAGTATATAATCCTCAACAAAATTGAATTCACTTTCGGTGGCTGTCATTATTTTCTGACTAATAAGCCCATAATTCACCTCCTTGACTGGATTATGATATTTTGGCTTGTGTTTCAAATTAAGTAATATAATTCAACAAAAATTCCAGTAAATATAAAATAATATCTTTATAGCTGAGTACACATAACTAGAAGGTCAATGAAACATATTTGTATTCTGTGTAAAATTTAATTTTTAAAAATCGCAGAGCGCTTTCGGCTGTTAAGCCATCTTCAGTGCTATACTCGTCAGGTATTTGTTACAAGAAACTTTTCGACAACACATTGACGTCACAAAGTAAAATATCTCAAGATAACATTAAATTAAAAATAATTTTACACAGAATACAAATATGTTTTCTTGAACATGAAATAAGACATCCTATATATTTAATGGATAGTAAATAGAACGTGAAATACGAAAGTTAACGTTTTTCAACAAAAGCTGATATATAACAGTTAGGTACTTATGTAGGTTTCAGGAAAAATCGTAACCACAAAGAAAAAACACACCTCTTCCTTATTCTACTTAGATCTTTAAAATACATCACGTAAGTCATGAATAAGACCAATCACGAACCAATCACAAAAACTAGCCTACTTACTGCAAAAAACGTAGCACTAAGTACGCTGCCAGGCATACATCAGTAGCGGTTTACCTTTATTGTAAGATAATAAAGTACAGTAGCGGACTGCAACGGAGATTTTCATCTTGTCATCTTCATCTAGGAGAATTTATTGTGTGCACTCGAGCTCTGGACAGGTTTTTCTGCGTTTGATATTCGGTTCTATCTAATAAGACTATAGACCATTGCAAAAGTGCAATACTTTCAATAAGTATTGAAAAATCATCAATAAATGAACAACTTTGCTAGCCAGTCAAGTCCCAATTCTGCGTTTATTCGTTTTTAATAATAATCTCCCACTTTCTTCGGTCCTAATTTAATTCTCAATATCTCACGCTCTTGTATTCTCAGATCTTCCTGATATTTTTTGGTCATTGTTAATGTTTCTGATCCATACATCAATACAGGTCTCATAATAATTGTTTTGTATACTCTTATTTTCGTCTTCTAAAGTCTGTACAGAAAGTACGAGGAGTAATAAATCATTCATTTAAGTAGATTTCATAGACGTACCAAAATATATTTTAAGAGGGTATACCGTAAGGTACATTTTGTATTGAACGAATGAGTTGCAGCTATGCTAAAAAATATACGATTTAGGTCAGAGGTAACGGGATGTACTAATTTTAATAAAAAAAAGTGATAGAGGTACATAAATTTTAGTAAGTTTGATGAAGAAAGGCAACACAGTTTATTCATAATAGAAAACAAACCAATCTGTAACAATAATTATTTTATATATTTTTGTATATATGTGTATATAAATGCTGGATATACAGTTTCCAAATCTTGGCAAGATGAAAACATTAAAAGCGGAAGGCAGGCATTCGTGGAAGGTTTGTCGTTAGGTTTGCAGCCACCATCTGGAAAAGGAAAAAGACTTATCATTGTCCATGTTGGAAGTTCTGAAGGTTTTGTTGATGGTGAATTATTAACTTTTATTTTAAAACGCACGGGGGACTATCACGAAGATATGAATGGGGATGTCTTCGAGGAATGGTTTGTTCAAATGTTGGATCTGATTCCAAAAGGGGCTGTTATTGTTATGGACAACGCAAGTTACCATTCACGGTTACGAGAAGCATTGCCCACAAGTCGTTGGCGTAAAGCAGAGCTTTTGGAGTGGCTTATTTCGAAAAATATTAAGTTTCCAAAAGATCCACTAAGGAAAGAACTTTACAGAATTGCAAGAATGAACAAGAATAAAAACAAAACCTACATTGTAGAAGAAATGGCTTCTTCTCGTGGTATATCAGTTCTTCAACTTCCCCCTTATCATTGTGAACTTAATCCCATAGAATTAATATGGGCTCAGGTAAAGGGGGAAGTTGGAAAAAAAATACTACTTTTAAAATAAACGATGTTGTGAAATTGTTTGAGAGTGCTGTAAGTCATGTTAGTAAGGAAAATTGGACAAACTGTATCGAGCATGTTATCAAAGTAGAGGCAAATATGTTGAAAATTGACAATATTTGTGATGATTTAATCGACCCTATTATTATTAATGTCAACAACGATTCTTCCTCTTCCGAGTCGGATATAGAATAAAATGTAAGTAATAAATGTATTCCAATAATTATTTCTTTTCATTTTTCATTATATTATAATTTAAAACGTATTTTTTTTCCCAAAATACACACCACTGCATTGCGTTATTGCTTATCTGCTAATCCTTTAACAATGAAGAAACCCTAAATTTTGCTACAACTGAAACGAATACTGGGTCGATCTACCTGGTTTTTAGATTTACGGAAGAAATGTAATTTAAAGTAAGAGATTTATCAAAAATTTCACGGTGCTCCCTGTAAAGGTTTTGCATACTTAATTAGGGTTTATTACTCCTCGTACTTTCTGTACAGACTATAACTTATTAGTTTACTTCTTAACAGTTTTTTATTGATATGGAATGCTCTATTTGTGGCTGCTATCCTTTCTTTTATCTCGGTTTCTAAGTATCCAATTTATTGGAATATTATATTACCAATTCGTGCTTAGGAGGATGTATTTCGGAACTCTCATTTCACAAGTTTAAAGTATTCTTCACAATAAATGGTTGATTACCTAATATTTTGATATTGTGGGATTGAACTTAATATTTATAGATATAATAGAAAGTTGGGATTTCAGCATAATTATTTTCAATATTGTCCCAGAATTTTAGTTTTCAGTGAACTTTTCACTTTGTGAGAACTTTTTTATTCATTTCACTTCGCATTTTAGGTATAGGTTGAAATCAGAACTCTTGAAATATAAGCTTTTTAAATATTTTATTTTATGAAATAGTTATACACGCACCAACCATAAATTCGTTTGTTAAACGACATTATAACACAAAGTCAGTCATGTAAAGAACAGGATATAGTATATGAGTATTTTGTGTCGTTACTGCATTGTTGGAACAAAAAAACGGATTTTAATTATTTCCTAGCGGAAGTGAGAGTCCACGAGGGATTTATGACTATTTACACTAAGTTTATAAAATTGCGGAACCGGATAGTACAGCATGAAAATAATTATGATTTAGATGAAGTCAGAACTGTTACTTAATAACGTATATCTTGGTTTATTCACGAAATAACCAGTTATAATCCGTTTTTTACACATTCTGCTTCTGCAAAAACGGAGATACTGCTTGAATATAGTTTTTATTTCTGAATAAATGACATATCTATTCCAAATTTTAATACTTAAATACCACATAAAGTTTATGCGTAGCTTTCCTCTAATTGGAAAAAAGCATGTGACCCAGGCACATGTTAGTTGGAGAATATTATTGTTATCCTTGGGTTCCATATATTAGTAACATAAATTTGTTGGTAATGTTGGTACGCCCTAGCACCTGAAGTGTGTTTCTGAATTCATGGGAAAGAAGATATTTGATGGCCCATATATCATATGATGCACTTGTGTATCAAGCACCTTTGAGCACTAGATTCTAGATATAATACACCCTAAACAGGGGATCATTTTAATTTTAATGTTATCCTAGATCTTTTAATTTATGACGTCAATGTGTTGTCAAAGTTTCTTGTATAAATTACGAGTAAGTAATTCTTTATCTTCTTCTTTTACATTTTCCAACTTTAATAAATTAATATTTACACAGAATACAAAAATGTTTTCTTGACTTTCGATTCATGTGTACTCAGCTATAAAGTATTCACCACAATAATAAGAATGTAAGAAAATGTAGCAGAAATGGGAAGAAAAAAGTTACAGAAAATTTCACACGAACTAAATATTTCTTGGCAAATGCAAAGAAAAATCTATTTTAATAGATACAGACGAAGTGATCTGTTGGAGGAGAGAATATTTTGGGAAAATTGAAGAGTACCGAAGGTAAGGAAACATTTTTTATTCAGACCAAGCCTAGGTTGACCAAGGACACACCGTGAGCAAATATTGTTTCTTACGCAATAATTAGGATAATTAGAAAGCGTATAAATTGGGAAACCACTAGTGCATTTATCGCAGTAAAAGTTCCAGGACATCTATTCTTAATAATAATAATAATAATCTTTATTTATTATAGGAGGTCCTAATACATAGTAGTAAATATCACGTAGTCAGTATACGCACAAATTCAGCTCAATGAATAAAATGAAATAAAATCTTGATGAAATTAGTGGATAATAAAAGTAAGAAGTTCTATAGTTAAAATGAATACAAATTAAAATTAACATACAAAAGTACAAAGTTAATTCACGGATTGGAAATAAATACTAGCAAATATTTTTTAAACTGAGGTTGAAAGGTACTCGTTTTGATTTCAGTAGGCAATGCATTAAATTCACGTAATCGGCATATGAAAATAGATTTTGTTGCTATGGCTAGTGTTGCTTGTTGTATATAGAGATTATTAATAGATCTATAGTTTGGCAAGTTTATCTGAAGCAATACAGGATCGGTAAGAGGCGAGGAAAAACATGGCGCCTATCTGTCAAACGTACAAATGGCGTACGGTACCTATTTTACCAAGTAAAACTGAAAATACAAAAAATGTCACTGACAATAACAACGCCACTGGATGAATCAATATCAGTCAACTGACGAAGTGAGAGGGAAGATCTCACGCACGCGCTTGCAAATAAGAAGTCAGCTGGTCGATACAAATCACCAATTATGTAATTCGGGGGTGTGGTCATTATGGTTTTCGTACAACGCTGCCGGAGCTTCAAAAAGCCCATAACATATTTGGAAAAGTGTTCATCTTTAAATATTCATAAATTGAAAAAATAATGTTAATAGAATAAATCCAAGGAAACAAGTACATTATAAAATTAACGTTTAATCATATTTTTAATATTGTTGATAATAAGAAGACCCTTTTCTTATTATTATCACTACATAGTAAGCACTTCAGTTTTTTCACAGTTAAATGTGGCAATGTCGAATGTTTTCGACTGCATTCCTTTCACGGTTTCAGATAAACTTGCCAAACAGTAGTATTGTAGTTATGTATTTCATTATTATAGACGATTATTTTTTCCGCTTGTCAAATTCTGAAATTTTGGTGGTTTTAACCAATAGCAATACATTATTCTAGCCAATCATTCGGGATTATACTGATAATTCTGCTTCCTCATCGATGAAACCTTGTTTACATTGAAACGTCAAAATTTTACTTCACATTTGTCATTATTGACAACTAATAATAATAGTGCTTCGAAGTTTATTGAAAAATGAACACAAACCGATTCAGTGCCATCTCCCAAGAGAATGTTGAACATTTGATACCTACATACATTTTGAATTGTTGAAAAAAATAATCTTCCCAAATACAACTCGCTCTTCAAATTTTATCACATAATCTTTTATTTCCATCAAACTTGTTTATTTGAGGCAAAAACATTCAAACAAACCGAATTTGTTTTCATATTTTTGCCAAATAAACAGGTTTTCGTGGAAAAGAAAAAATTATCGATAAAATTTGAAGCACTCGTGGTATTACCTTTGATAAAATCATTGAAGAACTCAGGAAGTTTTTTATTTTTAGTTTTGTGAACAAAAGTCATTGCTAAATAATAAAATTTTTGTCTGACTGAAATCCAACTCAAAGTTGTCAGCGTACTATTTATCGGTGTGTATCTGTTACATCCAAGGATTATTCTCATTTTTCTTTTTTTCAATTTTTGTAGTCTTTGTAAACAGTTATTATCCAATTTATGAAGTAATGATCCGCAGTAGTCAAAATGAGGTTGTATAATAGTTTTATACACTGTTAATCTAGAGAAGAGAAATATATTTTTTGAAGCAATCTTTGAGACGAAAAATAGCTTTTTTGTTATTTTTTTACATACATATTCGCAATGAGGTTTCAATAATAAATTTTCATCTAAAATAAATCCCAAGTATTTAAATTCATTAACCCATTCTACATTCTCATTTTCAATTCTAATGTTATATCTATTATAATTTATTTGACTTAATTTATATTTACTTCCCAAAATCATTGCTTTTGTTTTTTTAGTATTAAGTTTAAGTTAATTTTTATTCAAAAACTTGAACAATGAGCGGCATAGATTAATGGCAAATGATCACATGAAGTGATCTTCGTTATATTCTTGGCCAGTGATCCGATATAACTGATCTCATGAAAATCATACGCTCCGGATCGCATGGTCCGAAATAGAGGAGCAGAGTCGAATTAATTGCCTAGTTAAGAGGTTTTTTAATCGAAATTTGTATATATTTGTATATAATAAGTATATAATTACTATTTCTCTATGCATTCCATAAGTAACTATTCTGTCAGTTCTCTGTTTCTTTGAATATTGGCACGTTATGATGGAGTATTTACGGGAGGCAGAGAAGGAAGTACGAATTGACGAAGATAGGGGCTCCAGATTTTTATATGACCATCGCTTGGAAGCATGCGGTTTGTGGGGGAACTTCTTTTGTAAGGAGTGAATCGCGACTGACTCATTTTCATTCAATTTTAATACTAATTGATTCACTAAACAGAGTCCCTTTTTTATTATTGGTAATATAACATAACATAACAAATATAAAAAGTAATTAATGACAGAAAATTATGACAACCGTACAAAGAACGAGGCTAAAAATAACCAAAAAGTAGATCTTTTAATGTATCAAATAATGCTGGCAACAACGTAATAATTTCGAGTGTTCCCATGTAGATTCAAGAATTAGTCGATTTCGACCGTGGAAGTCGATAGATCGCACGGGATAGATCCCATCGTACGAGAGAAGCACCAAATCGTATGAATATGGAATTTTTCAAATATAAATTGAACTGTCTAACGAATTATTCTTACAGTACCCATTTGTTTTTCTCAAATTTTTATCAGTTTATCCAAATAATACCTATATTTTCAAACGGTTACTATTATTATAATGTTGTCAAATTTTTCGTCAATCTTGAATACAGCTCTGTAATATCTTAAAAACAAAGTTCGGTGATTATTGTATCTCAATACACTATGTACTTGTTGAAGTAGTAAACCATAGCCCTTATCCACTCAAAAACACTCGTAGACACTGTCACTGTTTTGTTAAAGCAGAATGCTGCAGCCAAGGTGTTGCAGCAAAGTTGCATTAGATTCTCAACTTTCAACATGTTTGTATCATCTTGACTCAAATTTCACAGGGTTCTGTATTGAAAGTCTTGAAATTATTCGTCGATGTCTTGAAGGTGGTGGCGGCCCAAAGGTTTCGATAGTCCGTAGATAACCCTCTTACATCGAATTACGAGCTCTCAGAGTGGATGAATAGTTAGCACATTTCATAATCTATTGAAATTGGATGTTTTTTCCATAACTACGTACCTCACCATTTTCTATAACCATGTATTCCAGCTTATGCAGATCTTTCAACGGAGATTACTCCAGTGGAAAGTACGACAAACTACGTCTCCATGTGTCTAATACTCTCTGGGTTACACTGTATTTTGAAATGAAAAAAATTTCACGAATATTCGGTTAAACACTATTTTTGTGTCCTCTCTTCCGATAAGTGGAATGTAATCGTTATTTTGGAGAAATTATTTCACGTAGACTTGTTCGTTATCATATATCCGAAAAATTAGATTTCACGGATCGACCAACGTCAAATGTTGCATATTATATGCAGCTCCTTATAACCGAAACCAAACACAAAATTATGGGTTAATATTACAACCGGTGGACGATGGGAGCTGCACGAGGAGGGTATATTAAGAAACCTTCAAACGGTAGGTAACTATTAATTTAATCGAATTTTGGTAGTGCTTAAGCAAGCCGCCTCAAGCGAACCAAATCTTTAAGTTTTGGGTTTTGGTCTACCATACATTTACCTGAAAGACGTAATGATCGTGCATTAAATTTTATAGTCTGAGGAAGCCCAGTTTCTATGTTAGAAAGTATGGAATGGAAAGGTGACTACACATTATAAAAGAAAGTCCTTCGCCGCGTCTGTCTCTTCAAGATAAACTTAAAAACTACTGTAGATACCAATTTTCATGCTTATTTCACCGATGCATAGGGTGGTTCTCGTGGAAGGTTTAGATATACAGTGCTATTCAAAAGTCCCCTCCCCCCTCGTATCTTTTGAACGGCTACACTTACATTAATAAAATTTGGAGGGTGAAAATAAAGTGTTGTAAACTTCATTACGGATGGTAACAGGTGACGTAATAGTAATAGATGACGTCACAGTGCCACTCTGGCCAATAATTTTAAATAGGACCTCATCGCAAGTGATATCTAGTTTGAAAGGCATTGAAATGATTAATTTTGTATGGGTTTAAACTGATTTTGACGGATAAATTGAATAGATACCAAAATTATTGAAATTATTTTTTTAAATTCAATTAATCTAATATCAACAATGGATTCTTATAGCAAGAGTTCGAAATGTGCTCAGTCTACTTCCTGGTAGTAAAACATCTTATTAAGTAAACACTTGTCGTACTCGTTCGATTGTGTCAGCTGAAATTGCAATGCATTCTTCAATAATTCTTCCTTTCAAAACGCCAATGCTATCTGGTGCCGTAGTATAAACCTTGGATTTCAAGTACCCCATAGAAAAAACCTAATGGTGTCAGATCTGGTGACCGAGGAGGACAATCTATAGGACCTTGCTATCTACCTCGATATTCTTCATCCAGGTAACGTCTTACTGCACCAAATCTTTTCATGAATGTTATTAACAAAAAACTCAAATGAGAGGAAATCATCGAATACTTTGTAGTTTTCAGTCAATATATTGTGGAATTTTTACATTCAGGTTTTCTGTTTACTTTAGTTATTTTCTGTAAATTTCTATATTTCATGCACAATTTTTTGAAAACGCTGCAAATGTTCACAATGATGATGTGAGCGCAGCTTTATTTGGCTTTTGTTATAGTTATTTCGTGCTAAGCATTCTCACATTTCCTCTCAATATACTTGAACATGTTCAGTTGAGAAAATGTCTTTGAAAATATTGCGAAGTGATAAAGTGCAGTATCGTAAATGTCAAGATGTAGTTGTGAAGAAACATTGTCTAACTATCGAATAATGCAGTTAATACGTTTATCTATTTTAATGATGGTGCAGCTCAAACGGCTCAATTAAATTGTCGTTAAGCAGTCCACACCACGTATTAAGTGGAAACTGATGTTTGAAACGTGATTGTTTAATTATATAGGGACTAGAACCACTCCAATATCGCAGTTTAGTTATTATTTCTTTTTGATGAGTGTACGATCGTTTTTGTGGAAATTGAGGAACTCGTCTTCGTTTTATGCTGGTGATTATTAAATAGCTGACTGCTTTATGCTAAAAACTTTGTACCCACTTATTTCTACTATTAGGTAGGTACAGTTGTTCGTGGTAGTTTGATTCAAAAAAAGTGTTATGCTGTTGTTAACAGCAATTTTTCTTTTTTTGATAATTTCAACCAAATGCACGAGTATTTGTTGCTATAGAAATCCCACTAGTAAACAAAGTCCACGAGTGGGATTTCTCAATAGCAATAAATACAAGTGCTAATAATTTGGAAACATTATAATCACAAATGTAATTCGGCGTGATTATTTTTTTTAACTATTTCGCGGAATGTTAAACAAATATGTTAGTATTTATTGAACAGGTTAGCAGATAGCGAATTTTCAACGTCAAATAAAAATGACACTGACAAAAAATGTCCAAAACGCCAATGGCTAACTCTCTTATACTAGTCTTACATTACAGCCTTTTTGCAGAAACTTTGTTCCAGGCAATATAAATTGCATGCAAAATTGAAATCCAGTGTTCTTACATTTGAGCCTTATTTGTTGCAACTTTCCAAGATTTTTTTGACATTTAGCCCTATTATTAGCACATTAGAAATTTTTTTTGCCATTACCAATGTAGATATTTCCAACACTACACAAATCTCAGAGAGATAATTTTAATAATTAGGTAGTTTTTACAACCAAGACAAAATATTAATCTAAAAAATTTAAAGTATGGTTATGATTCTTCTTCTATTTTTTAAAGCCAACACAATAATTATGTTGTCAAAATCTAAAATCACTAAAAATACGTAAAGTTGCTCGTGAATAACCTTGAAAATTGGAAAGATTTCTAAATTTTTCAAGCCTGAAAGTTGCAGTGGAAATTCAAAAAAGGCCAGTTTGAATTGCTAGCAATTTCTTTAAAAAGGCTGTAATGTAAGACTAGTATTACACATTCATTCAAACGAAGATCCAATCAAACAACGTCAAAAAAATTATCGGAAGTAATTTACACAAGTGCTTCAAAATAACCGTTAATTTTTCATGGAAGCATGTTGTCTAATAATTGCATGAGTTTATTTTCATACATTGGCGAATGAGCCCGACATCGAAGGAATTTGAAAATAACCGAATGCAGTATCTACTGACAACATGCTTGAACAGAAAATTATCAACAGTGAAAACACAAGAGCTCATTTTTTATCGGATAAATATCTCTTTGTAACGAAACAGTTTTGCCATTCACCAATTTTATCTAATGTCAGTTTTTCGAGCAAATTTAGTGATTGGCAAAAATTTTAGTTAAAGAGAAATTTATCTGATAAAGGTAAAGTTCCAGTGTTTTTTGGCAATATAAATTAAAGACAGAATAATTGAAATTATAAGTAACCAAACTTGCGACTCATTGTTATTGTGTAAAAGTGACGTCCGCTTACTAGATATTGAGGAAGAGAAGTTTTTATCCGATTGAAAAGGATGCAGCTTTTTCATCGATGTCAAAGTGACAATAACATTTCCAGGTATATGACATTTTAACATTGGAGTTATTTATCAGGTCTATTTTGATGATTTTGATGAGTGTAATTCGGGAGAATATTTCTCGTGTAAAAGAAATAAAAGTATCGTATTATTGGGTTTACTTTTTCTTGAATAGAACTTAAAGAATCTTGTCCAAATCGCGACATTTCAACGAATATTAAAATTTGGTATCTGTCACAATGACAAATGCGCAATTTTAACACTCGTTACTATAGTTAGTTAGGTAATATTTGCTTTAACTTGCTACTAGCAAATTATCAGTGTAATTTTGATACCATTGGTCGATTTGAATTTCTTTCTTATCACGGTTGGCTGACAGAATCGTTTAAAAAATAGTCAGTGTAAGTTTGATTGAGTGTATAGTGGACCTAATATTTTTCATGCAGCTATCCAATCGTATATCCCCTTCAAGTTATATTGCGGACTATGACGGTATCGTATCGAATTAGAGTCAAACAAAGAGCCGACAACTTTAAGTTCGCACAATATTTATTACGGCAAGTATACAAACACAAGTAGTATAAGTAGAAAATAAACTATATATATATAGAAAATAAGATATATGTGAATAGTATTCAGGTTAAACCAGAGAATGACCCTGAAGCTGGAGCAAAATATGACGATAAACCGCAAGGAGCTTTCTATAGTGGAAATCGTAAGCATGAGAATGAGGGTTTTGAATTCAAATTTATGTTTTAAATTTGGGAAAACCATGTATACAAATTGTTATATTTCATTCTGGTTTGCTTAAGTTGAAAGTATTAAAGTTCGTGCTACAGCAGCGACAAGGTGCGCGGGTCAGTTACACAGAAACGTTATGTCTTATACCGCTTCAATCCGCCTTTCTTATTTTGTCCATGTGTATTTGTTCACTTGAAGCTCATTATTCCGAACAAATCAATTGAAGTGAATTGTTCGCTTTTTTAATCAACATATTCCGGATAAGGCAATTATGGAATTACATTATATTCCTAGAAAGACCATTTTGATGTGTATCAGATTCAACAAAATCCTATTACTGGTACATGTATATGTCTAGAATGTCATTTCTTGCCCTGTCTTCTGAATAACGATATTATTCTTATTAGAGATATTCCCCTTCCGATTCTCTATGACTACAAAAAGCAGTTCATTATTCCACGAAAATACCGGAAAATTATTTTCGGCAAAGCAAGTAGTCAAAGAGGCGTGCTGTTTCATTAAAATCTTCATTAGTTTCCTCTCTGAGCATTCAAAAGGACATAATGCCAAGTTCGAATAAAGGAAGTGACAGTTTTGCACATGGAAAATAGTTAGCTGGGAAAATGGGAGTAGTTAGACGTACTTTGAAAATAAGATACAATTTATACGGATGAGCGAAACAAAGAAAATAATGGGAAACTAATTTTTGACTTGTCGACAATTACTATATTATGATTATCCACAATAATTATGAAAAGCTCAATGTAATTGAATTTTTTTCATATAGACCAGGAATATATACACCAGCCAACACATCCTTGAAAAGTCTCTGAAATACAATGATGCTCTTCACGTCATTTTTTCGCAGTTGACTTAATTATAAGACCCAATATGATAGGAGCACTAAAAATACTAGGAATTCCAAAGAAGATTAGGAAATTGGTAAAAATAGCAGCAAAATACTAAATGGAAAGTAAAATTTCGAGTCAATTTCTCCAACCATATTGAACGATTGCTGATTATGCGGACAACCGCACAATCGTGACTAGAACTAACAAAAGTCTAATAAAAGCAGTAGAGAAGATAGACGAATATACGGATAAATGAAGGCAACACAAAATATATGCGAGTGTGAGAAGGGGAAAAACAGAACAATGATACTAACTAAGCAATTAGAAATTACAACTTTGGAATTGTATCATATTATTCAGGAACATCTATGGAACAAACTAGTGAAAACAAGTTGGAAAAAAGAATAGTAAAAAGGAGCCAAGCTCTTGGCATGAATAAGAACTTGTTGGAATTTGAAAAGAAGAAGATCTGAAAATACTAGAAAGGAGAATATTGGGAACAATAGTTGGACCAGACATAGTAATAAATGGAAACAGAAGATGCAAGAGAAACATAGGAGTGAAAAAGAAAACAGGCGAGAAAAATATAATACTATATAGAAAAGCAAGGAGACTGGAGTGGATGGGACACATTATGGGAAGAGCACCGACAGCATTGTTGAAGAGAATATCAACATGGAGTTCATCAAAGCCGAGAACAAGAGAAACGCCACGAAGCAGATGGTGGAATCAAGTAGAGGAGGATATGAAAGTATCGGAAATCGGAGACAAAATAAAATGAAAAACCTAAACAAAAGAGGCCTGGGCATATGAATGATTATAGAGGCACTGATATGAGAGGAGCAGTCTACCTCGTTAATGGGATTAAACACAGTTCCATTGAGCTAGCCATTATCCATCGGGATTAAACGGCCATGATGATGATGATGATGATGATGATGATGATAAAACAAAGGCTGGAAAACAAAAAAATAATTACTCTGATTAAGAGTCGATATGGATTGAATAATCACTAAGGAATAGTTATTCACGTGAGAGAATGTGAAAGAAATATTTTGAAGGTATAGAAACTTGGATGATATTAGGTACAGAATATTTTCTGTTACCGATTTGTATGTATGATAAAAAGGATATCGATGAATAAAACCGTAAAAGCTACATAAAGACAATCACATATAATAATTACTCTATGTTATGATATCAAACAATTTTATTTTGTTAAATCTACATTGTATTTAAACATAAAGTGACGCGTTTCGCTAACACAGTAGCTTTTTCAAACGAATGGAGGTATAATGGGAAACTTTCTATTTATACAGTGCCCCAATACTAAATTATAGATTTCATAACTTACTATGGATCTACATCAAGTAAAAGCCTCATCTATTCAATAATTACTCTCATGAATATATCACTAATTAATAATTACACAATTATAGCAATTACTCATAATAATATCAATAGATGTCAAAGATAATAGTTTAATACCATTATAACGCCTTAAAAAGTTTTTGAAAATCACTTTTCAAAGAGCAGACTGTTGAATAGGAAACAACAACTACTACTCTGGCCATATGCTACGACAGAAATTGAATAACACGGGGCTGAGGTATCTTTACAATACAACCAATCCGTTCTAGTTTGTGATTAAAAGGGACAATATTACTTGTAGACCGATTCCAGCGTATTCGCGTTACATGAGTACCTTGTAGATTTCGTCCGTCCATAAGCTCTGAGAGCATAATTCTGGAAAATGTAGTTAGATGTTGGTGCTTTCTTTGAATCCGGCAATGCCATACGAAAATTATATTACCTTATACTCCGACCGAACTCGATTGATAAATATCGGCAATTCTTATGCAACTACCTAACTTTCAATTGACAAGCGTGTGCGTATTTCTTCCTCCTCACTTCGACTACTGACAAATATTGATTGTTGTCCTTGTTCTTTTACTCTTCGTCAAAACCGCGTAGCTTCAGATATGTTTGCCACAATACACTATGGCAATACCTATTAAGTAATAATTCAACTTTTCTACATCCACTCCTGACACGCAATCATCGGGATGAATTTATAAAACAAGATCGCATCTACTGTCTTCGTTTACCGATCTGACACCCTTCGATTTGAAGCTCATCCCATCATCTGGAATTGAAATGGTGAAAAACAAATCGAGAAAACACTATTTTGTTATTGTAGATTCTCTTCAAAGTGAATAATTTTAACACCTGCCTTTGTTCTAGTGAAAATTCCATTATAACCCATTGGTATGAAAATCGTTCATACATGAAATTTATGCAGAACTCATATTAATCGCTTTTTCGTCAACTAATCGTCCATTGAACACCATTTCCCTTGAAAAAAGCCATTTCATTTCATCCTTATATCCTTTCAAATATGACTCCCAGGAAACTGATGAAGTTTTTAATTAAACAGTTTGCCTCTTTGACCTCGCCTCTTGTACCGAAATAATTTCCCGGTATTTCCATGAAATAATGGAACGGTTTGTGTGATAGTAGATTAATCCCATTATCTACAAAGAAGATCTTTTTATGTTTCAAAATGTTCAAATTGAGAGGGCTTCATTGGAAGAAGCTTTATTAACACTTCTCATTTGTTTCCAGAATTCTACTTAAAAATGTTTGTAAAACAAAAAACATTAAATCGAAAATTGACTCCGAATAGCTGAATTCTGAAATTCCCACTTTGTTGTCTCTGTTGGCGTTATGGATTTGGAGTTGAAGAGTTTTAGTGCTAATATTGTAGTCGATAGATGGAGATGCAGATTCAGAAGAAGAAGTCTGAATAGAGTCTTCTCCGTTGATTTGGCTACTGATGGATTCCCCATTGATGAAGGAGACATAGGAGGAGCGAGATAAGTAAGTATTGGCAGTGGTTGGAGACTTTGGAAGCCTGGGCGTAGGATGAAGATTTGATTTTATCGGTTGTTCCTTTCATAGTGGTTAATTCGTCTTGGAGAAATTTGAGTATCTCCGCTGGAGAAGCTAGAGGAGTAGCGTTCGGGATTGGGAAGTTAAATTAGATATTTCATCAGTGGGCTTATTTAAAATGGGTGGGGGTTGTTTTTGGAGTTTTATAAGATGAAAATGCCTAAGATGTGGGAGGCAGATGGGAAAAGTCCTCGTCTTTGTCTTTTTTACGTCTGCATCGACGCATGATGAGGATGGGATGGGTTATTTGGGATTCATTATCACCTTTTGACACCGGTATAGATACTTCAGTCAGAAACCGTCTCTAGGTCGCAGGTTCTGGTCTATTTTTTTTAACAGTGGCAGGTAAAGGTGTGAACCAGTAACCGTTAACTTTGTTACGTGTCTGTTCCCTACCCTGTATATACATATAGATTCGGAAAATGATTATGTTCCGTATAGCAATTTTTCTAGACATTGTCTCTCTGCTATTTTCTTCCTTTTTTTTCACTCACAAAATGGCTATACGGAACATAATCATTTGCCGAATCTGTATGTATACATACAGGGTAGCGAGAAAGTCTGACACCAAGTCATTTTCTTTGAAAAAAATTAACATACAATGATCACATTTTGGGGCAATGTATTCTTCGTTTTTCGGGCAGTTCCTCTTAAAAACGGAGTATACAATACTGGTCATAACCCTGAAATTTTATAATTATATGTTTATTATTTTGAAAGGACTTGGTGCCAGACTTTCTCGCTACCCTGTATACAAAGCTAGTATAGAATATGGAAGCCACTAAGTATCTTCTCAATGGCTCAATATTTTTGAATGAAATAGCTCATACCCTTTAAGAAGATCCAAGGAATTCAGAATTGATATCAAATCTAATGTACAGTTTCCGGTTGAACCGCATATTATGCATACCAACTTTGTTATTTCACATTTTTGAATTCCTCGTGAAATTCTGCATACAGTGAAGCTTTCCATTCATATTTTCATTGAACAATTGAGGCTTCAATCTATAACTTATCGTCTCCATATTCTCGCCAAATTGAATCTTCGATACGTTTTCCTTCACTTGGATACACCATAACAGACAACAATAGTAACAAATAACACAGAAAAATATTATTACACTACTTGTACTACACTAATAGGTAGATTACTCAATAATTGATTCATTTGACTATTAGGGTTTGAGATTTCATCCATGGCTATCCAAGTCAAAAACGATAAATTATTGATTAGAGCCTCAATTATTCAATAAAAAATATAAATGGAGATTTCCACCGTATACAAAATTCCACGAGGAATTAAAATGTAGAAATTTACAAGGTGTTCTATTTAAAATGAGAAAGTTGATATACATTTCCGGTACCACTGGAAATGGTACATCCAATTTTATAAAATTTTTCAATTCCTTGGATCATATTAGAAAGACATAAGCAATTTCATTTCAAAATATTAAACGGTTGAGGAGATACTGAGGGGGTTTCCATACTTTACACTTACTCTGTATACATAGTTATCCTGTGGCACCTGTCAAAAGAAGTTTCAACTTCAAGATATTACTGGAAAAATATCATGCGCATGTAGCGAGCTACTAAAATATTATTCATCTATCTTTTACATTATCTTTTACAAAAAATATATTTTGGCTCACATATTGCATTACGTCAATACTAATTCTTCAGATTTCCATATAAGCAAAGCAGTATTAGTAATTGAGTTGAGGCTATCTGACACTCCTTTTCCCAGTGAACCCATGATAATTTGATGGAATATGAACAAAGTATTTCAAAAAATTCCAACAGCAATAATTAACACCATACACGTATTAAAGTTATATTTTGAATTAAGATGCCTTTGATCACAGCATGGTAAAGGACATTTCAAGATATAAAGGTCGGAAGCAATATAATTTCAGTAGACTCCAATTATGGTTGAACAGGGTGGACCAGACTCAATTGGACGTAAACAAAGCTTCCGTAATAGATCACAAGTGTATGTTTGAATCAAGCGTGTTCATTTGTTTGATTTGAATGAATCATTACATTCAGTATTTGATATAAATGAAATTTAATCGAGTTAATCAAATAAAAGTAACCAAATAAATTGAGTTGATTTAACATATATTTTTTTTCCGTGTACCAACTTTGTACATTGTATAGCCGTTCCTTGATAAACTGTTCACTAAACTCGTTTTTTTATTACCCCTGTGAGAGGGAAACTGGTAGATTTGTTTTTCTGTTCATCACTTTTCTGGAGAATTTCACATTAAAGCTCACTAATATAAGCCAAAAAAGAGGGTCAACCTCGAAATAAAAGATAGTAAGCTATTAACTTGTATAAACCTCTATTTTTTCGTTCTTGACGTTGTCTTGAAAGTCTCATAAAATGTCGTGTTTGTGTCTTAAGATATCAAAGAATCCAAGAAATATATCATCCCCGATATCTATTGGTAATACGCTTTCCCAAATACGACAATTTAACAGGAAACTGTAATTGAGGCTAAATTTATATTCCCCATATTTTGTCAGTTTTTAATATTTACAGAGGCATTTTTTGACACTAAGTTAGTTTTGGGAAACAAATATTATCATCCTTTTTTCTCTATATTCCTTTGGAAGCTTTTATTCAAATATTTTATAACCCTCAATTGAACTTGTTTTATAAATCCAATTCCAAACAAAAGTGTGCAGCTTCTTCATTCGAGAATTATGATTTAGAGCGTAGTTCGCGTGAATAATTGATGGTATATTGATAGTTCAATTAATTTTTTGACATCTCGACTAATTCCAAAGATATTCAACTAAATTAAAAAATAATCCTCCTTATTTTTCAAATGTGCCGTTGTTATTATAAATGATATCATAAAATTACTTTTTTCAATTGAGAAGGTTCTCTATAAATCACAACTTTTTTTTCGGGCCGAGATGGGAAACTCATGTTCGACTGGGTCCTTAAACAGTACCCAGACAGTGTTGGACTCATCCCCACGGAGATGCCTACCAACCAAACCCACCTCCAATTTGCCGTTACTCCCGCCTTGGAATCACCACCCTAGCATACTTCAAGACGGGCGGCGGTCCCTCACACACTCTCCTTCATCTTCCTCCTTCTATCACTCCTACCTCTCTCATGCCATAGCGAGTCATTCTCTTTCCCTTATCATGCTCTCTACTACGCCACTTATCTCCATCCATTATTTCTCACCCCTCAACATAATCTCCACCATATTTCCCCAATACACCGCCTCTCCCAGTTTATTCTCTAGCTTTTTCAAAACTTCCTCATTCTTCCAACATCTAAACACATGTCTCACATCATCCTCCACTTCACATCTCTCGCACACTCCAGCTTCTCTTTTCCCAATCTTGTGGAGGTAACCCACTCTCGACCTATGCCCTGTGAGCACCTGCGTCAAGAAGTAGTTCACCTCCTCAAATTTCCGGTCCACCCAATTTCTCCTGCTCCCAATCGCTCCTTTTAGCGCGCCCTTATACTCATCCCACCTTTTCTCCATTTTCTCCATTTCCTCATCCATCCATTCCTGTACTTCCTCTCTGCTCGCACCCCTACATCGTTTCTGTCTGGCTCTAGCCATCAAGTTCAATGGATAGGACCGTGACAGCACTGTTGCTGCCAGTCCACCCACTGTCCTGTACGCCTGCACCACCCTCAGAAGTATTCCTCTCTGCATCCGCAGGAGTGGTCTAACCCTCGCATTCACCCCTGCTTTCTCACCCCACACTTCCGCGCCATACAGCATACTCTGCTCTACCGTCCTACCAATTATATAAATCACCATACTAGAAACTTTACCATCAACACCATCAACATTATTATTCTCAAATACGGACCCGGATTTTTCAATGCAATCTTTTTATATTTAGTATAAGAAACATTGATAGAGCTTGACACTCAAAGAGGATGAAGAAGTATACTTTGAGATGCTAAGTCACGTATGTCATTCCAAGAAAGTTAAACACAGCTTCATACAGAAAATATAAAAGTGGGAGGGACACAAAGTCGTAACACGTGGCTCAATGATGCAGGTTATGTGACTCAACTTACTGCCAGTTTATATCATTCGCAGTGGATTTTCACCAAACTTCTCCCCTTAGACACCTAATACGTGTTTATTACAATGGTGTTGATTCAAATATCTGTGTTCTGTTATTTATTCCGTGCTATTGATCGCTGAATGAATTTGTTTCTCTCACGTTTGAAGATTATTAAGCTGCATACTATATTTTATGATGATAAAAAATACTGATTGTAACCACAGATTTAAGACATTACTTCTACTTCTATTATTTGAAGCTCAACATCCTGTATATAAATATTAGCGGATTACGTAAGACCACAACATCTTAGAAACTGCTACTTCATCAGTACTTACCGTAATTTCTGCGAAATATTCGGAATATCTCGACATGAATACTGCACTTAATTCCCTTAGTCTGGCATTCGGAACTATCTCATCCTCGTAGGTTATTATGAAGTTTGAATTATACCTCAGTGAAGTCAGCTAGATAAAACTTTTGTCTCAGCGAAATTCACACCAAAACAATAGAAAATTCTATCTCAGCGCTCCATCGATGCAATTGTTATAAGAATCCTCACTACAAAATTAATTGCTTTAATTTATTGAGATGAATATTTTTGTATGACTTATGTTTGGAATGCAATAAAAATCGCTTTCTCAAATAGTGAGCTGAGATATATAAGCAATTTATACAGGGTGACTATAAACTATTCTGTCTAAAAACCACTTCAAGGATAATAGATGTGAGTTTATCCATATAACAGAATGCACCTTCATCCAAAAGTTCTTTCTAAGAGAGCTAATTTTTTCGAGTATCGCGCTGTGGAGTCAGTTTTTGAAGCATATCTCAAAGAAATCGCCTCATAGGAACTTCCAACTCTGTACATTTTATAGCCGTTCCTTGAGAAACTGTTCACTAAACTCGTTTTTTTATTGTCATTACCCCTGTGAGAGGGAAACTGTTAGATTTGTTTTTTTGTTCATTACTCTCCTGGAGAATTTCACATTAAAGCTCACTAATATGAGCCAAAGAAGAGGGTCTACCTTGAAATAAAAGATAGTAAGCTATTAACTTGTATAAACCTTTATTTTGTCGTTCTTGACGTTATCTTAAAATTCTCATAAAAGGTCGTGTTTGTGTCTTAAAATATCAAAGGTCAAAAATCCAAAAAATATATCATCTCCGATATCTATTGGTAATACGCTTTCCTAAATACGACAATTTTACAGGAAACTGTAATTGAGGCTAAATTTATATTCCCCATATTTTCTCAGTTGTTAATATTTACAGAGGCATTTTTTGGCACTGGGTTAGTTTTGGGGAAACAAATATTCTCATCTTTTTTCTCTATATTCCTTTGGAAGCTTTTAGTTAAAAATGTAATAACCCTCAATTGAACTTTGTTTTAGAAATCCCATTCCAAACAAAAGTGTGCAGGTCGTTTATTCGAATATTATGATTTGTAGCGTAGTTCGCGTGAATAATTGGAAAAGGAATGTTCTCCTTTCTGAAACCAGTTGCTGGAATTATGAAAATAAAAACGCAAAACATCATTAAAATTGAAGAGTTTGGCTTATCCGTCAATCAATTTGATAAAGTTTTAGAAATTTAATTGTCATTTTGAGGTTTTACCATAGTATATAAACATGTTTATATACTATGGTTTTACTACCTATCTGTTCTCAAAAGACTCAACTAGTAATAAATTTATTTTCTCCAATGTTTTGGCTATAACTGTCTTCTGCCAGATTACCTGCTATACAAGAGTCTGGCCGATACAAGTAACCAAGACACAACTGATCGAACAATAAAGGAGGTGGGTACAGAGGAATTCACCATTCTCGTTATCTTAAATATCTCATACTAACCTGACTTATAGATTTAAATTGTTTCATCATAATCTAAAGATTATTTAGTTCAGAAGTTGGTATAGGCATTTGTTGCTTGTGCCAGCATTTTTCAATAAGTGAAGTTGACTTATATCCCTCATCAACCTCAATCATCAACCTCATCAACCAGCAAAAGTGTATTAAAATTAAAGAAAATATTGAATTCAAACTGTATAATTTTTTTGTATTAAACTATGGAAATGTTTATGATAAACATAAATAGAACTAGGTATCTAGCAATTGTTTAATAATGAAGTCGTTATGAAAACGAAAATATATCCACCACTAAAGATAATCAATTATTTAGGTGTTTATATCAATCAATATCAGAGAATCAATTTTGGTCTACAATAAGCGGATTATTTTCACTCAAACCTTAAAAGGTATTTTAAAAACTCATTATAAGATAATCACTTTGTGGCTACGAATATTTTTTTTCTTTTTCTCTTAATTTAACAGGTCTATCCAACAAAAACCGATATTTATCCAATAGTTTCACACAATTACTTTTGAATGGCAGTGGTGTACCTACCAATAAACTGGGGAGAGCTTATTTTCAGTCATATTTTCTTAAAAATCATTTACATTATAAACCTGCTTGGGACAAGTAATTATTTCAATTGTTCCATAATTGAAAGAACTATATTGTGTGATTCCGCTTGATTACAGATACAATTCACAAGTTTCGTGAACAAATTAAGGTTGAGATTTACATTTTTATCCAATCCAGACTACCCATATACTTGATAAACCTCAACTTAAAATAAAATTAACAGGAATAATTCCAGGTTGAGGGGTATTCAAAAAGCTGATTATCAATTAATCCATGATTAATTGCAGAAGCAACGACAAATTTTAATGTGAGGACTTTTTATTTCAAGGCATATGCTCATGTCTGCAACTGATTTTGGACGAACCTTATAGATTCATTCACTTCGCAAATTGACAAGCTCTCCTTTATTATCCAAATTTCAATTCGTCTGGAACATCAATTTTTTTTTCTCTTCAATATCTAGTATGATTTTGTAAATTATTGCGGATACGCATATTATTCCGAACTATTCAGTTGTTGGTGCGCGTGAATCTTTAGCATACTTAGCCTCAAAATATGAAGATTCTTTTGTCTGGATGTGACTATAGATGAAAAATTCACTGAGTATTACTATCAACTTCGAATTCTCTACCTATGCGCGAAATCAGATATACAGAGAAAGTTTAAATTTAAAATCTACTGAAGTAAACTGTAACATCTTCTATAGTGAGTATCCCGAGGAAAAAATGCTACGTATACCCCAGTAGTGTCATATTTCAATTGGTACCAGCTGGAATAAATATACGACAAATATATCTCGATCGATTCCAATTATTATAAAGCGTCTCTAAAAAATTGTGCATTTGTTTTCAGTTACATTGTCCAACCAGGAGTTGTCTCACTTCCAGTCGATTGGATTCAGCCTATAATTCCAATACCAAGGCACAGAACACCGTATACAGAAGCGTCTTTCAAGCGTTCTGACAAAACGAAATTTCTTTGCACATGCGCGAAGCTTGGCTTGTAATTTGTCAACCTCCAAATTTCAAGGAGTTGCTTGTTTTGCATTTGTAAAGTGAATGAAGTGTTTTGTATAATGTATTTTGAACAGTTTTTTTCTAACTAATTTTTTCATATCTACTTCATATCCACTTCACGTACTTTTTATAAACGCGTCGTAAAAGTGCCTAGTAACTGAAATTATTCTGCTAAATATCCAAGTTTTCCGTATGTATGTGTTGGAAATAAGTGAATGTAGATTGCTGATCAATATAAGGAAGCATTCAGAACAATTAGGTGGAAAAAATTAATGTTCAAAATTATTTAGACATTCCTAGTGCCCTTTCTTTAAATACAATTGAAACTGTCCCAATTTAAGCTCAGGAGCATAAATGCTACGTACGGTCTACATAATTCAAACTATTGAATTGCGCGAACCAGCTTATCAAAGGTTTCCAAGGCAGATCACTTGAAATATAAATCAACCGACAGTTTGAATTTACCGCCCAGAAATGACATTAAACAAGCCAAGCTTTAAATCAAGGTCATGCAAATTTGACCCCAAAAGATCAAAGAGCCGCCGTCAAGTTGCGTTTCTGTATAGTTAAGGTGTTCAGTGACCAATGTCTAAGTGCTGATTTCGAGCAGCAAACAACCAAAAATGTATATCGATATAATTGAAATGAGAATTTCCACCATTAAGCAAGACTAAGCAGCGACCATAATCGAGATTATACTGAACGAAGTGGTAGTCGCTATGTTGCATTGTGCATTTCGTCCATTTTGTCTCCTATGAACTCGAACTAATCATTGCCTGCTATATATTTCCGCCTCGAAACATGAGTTTCACCCAAAGCTCTTTTATGCCGTCCCGAAACACTTTATAACTGATCTGGACACATGCAAAAAAATGTAGTGTTTCCGGAAAGTGGTATTTTTTACCACCATACCGCTTTCCGGTATTCATTTGCAGAAAGACATGTGTTCATAGCGTCAACTTTGGCTAGAAGATTGATGTGGGCTTATCCCAGAAGATGCGTTAGTAGATGCGTTGATTCCAGCTACTGTTAATTTGTCACACTGCTAGTGTTGGTTGTCAATAATTCAAACCACCATGTTATCACTTTCCATTTCAAGCAGCGAGTTTCTGATTACACCTGTCATGTTTAGGAGTGTTGGTTTTGTCGTTCCATTCTATATTCAATCAATCTCGCTTCCGCCTTGACATAGCTACTCAAACACAGCTTGAACTGATAACTTTCTCACCTCAAGTCACTGAAGCAGGAATCCTGATTATCGTAATGCGCTGTAGGTGAGGAAAATTGTTGAAAAATTGCATTCCACATGTATAAAGTTATTCAACTATATCGTATGGTTACAGTTCCTGTAATTTCTTATATTCAAGACATTGGATTGAAGTCAATCATAATTTTTCCAGTATTTCATTTCAATTTGTAGTAGATTTCCATAACAAAAAAGTATTGGACAGTCCTGCGAATATTTGATTGATTTAAAAATAATATAAATTAAACCCTTTCTGTTCCCCGGCCTTATATGGCGCCATTGAACTATCAAATAGATTCACACAATCTGTTTTTGTTCATGGCAATTCCGGAATGAATTTTATTCTCAATTTATATATTTAAATTTGAATCAAAGCTATGCTATTGATGATGCATTATAGTGTTACATAAAAAGCGGCCTTTTAAATAGGATTCTGAAATTGGCTGCTGAAAAAAATCCTGTTGACTGTGAATTTGTTTTTTCTCATCAAGCTGGCTGGTGATTGGAAATGTTCAGATGCAATCATAAGTGGTGTTTGAAAATTCAATAGTTTAAAAAATAAATTCTTCTGTCTTCAAATTGTAATTTAATTTACATAAACATTTGTATTTAACGTTATTGTTGTAGTTTCTGTAATTATTTCCAACTTCGGAAATTGAATATAAATATTAGTTTGTTATTTCAAATAATAGGCACTGTTCCCAGAGGCAATTTACATTTCGAATTATAACAGACTGAATTTTTGTGAATGGCCATTTTGTGACGAGTCCTACGACTTTTGGAACTTTAGTTCTTTACGTCAGGTTATGTTTGAGCGACCGGGGGTCGCGACGCAAAATATCTGACCGTTACGTTACGTTATGTTACGTTGCTTCACTATGTGCCTTGCTTGCGTGCGTGTGCTCTCTCCTGACTCTCTCTCGTTTACGAAGCAGCGATTCATTTGCTTCGGCCGGGAATCGAACCCGGGCCGCCCGCGTGGAAGGCGATCAACTTTGGATATTCAATATCGACATTGTCCTTCATTTGTATCATTGTGCGTAGCATTGAATATTTAGACCAAAGTGTTGGAGCTTCTAATGATTTTCCTTGTAGTGGAAAATATGCCAGTGAAACATTCTCTGAATATTTATGTATCTTGTTGTCTTCAGCCCATTGCTTATATTGTGCATATTGTTTTTCATACCTGTCTTTAGATTTTTGTGGTAGTAAGGTTAATGACGCTATGTTAGCTTGTTCCCTAATATTAGGTGGTGTATTTGGAAATTCGAAATCACTTGAATCGCTTTCCATTTCTCAAAAATTCAACTAAGTTTAATGAATGTAGCGACTTTGCACCTCAAAAGTCAATCGCCGTGTTTACTGTCAGTGAGCCACAGCATACTATGCTTTTCTTATTCTGAACTCAAAAAACGTATATCTAAGATTCCTGAAGTTGAAATTTGTATTAAAGAACTACGTTGAAGTAACATTAATGTTTGATTTTTACCAAAAAACAGGATATACAGGATGTTCTAGAAATTATGGAAACAATATGAATATAATGAATTCACATGTTTCATCGTTTACAAATTACTTGAAATGAGGGGGAGGAAAGTACTTTTCCTCCCCAGGGAGAAAAAGTATGAGTTTCCTCCCTGATTTGAGGGAGGAAAGTGTGTTCTTTCTATAGGGGTAGGAGGAAAAATATTTTTCCATCTCTGCAATCGACATGTTACGCACCTGCTAGCTACCTCACGCAAATTCAAATAAACTTGATGGAGATTATGCTCAACCTCAACCCCATTGTTTATAGATATTTATATATTATAGAGGGCCATTAACAATCGAGATAATTCAACGCACGATCAGAGCGAGTGCATTAATGTTCGAGAAATCATGTTTATCATTTGAAATTGTGAGGTCCAGGAATTTTATGGACTCATTTTGTTCAATTTCCACGGTGAATTTGATATTTTTATTAACTGAGTTGATGTGAGTGATGGAGTTATCTAATTGTCTAATTGTGCCGGTGAAGAAGGCTGAAATGTCGTCTACATATCGGTGCCAATACCTATTTTTTTACTAAGGGGTTGTTTATGAATTATTTTTTTCTATATTCTCCTTGAAAATTTTTGCGTGATGGGGACTGAGAGGGTTGCCTATAATCAAACAATCTTCACTGCTATAATCCTCTCCCTTGAAATAAAAATAGTTTTGATTTAAGGAAGCTCTAAATAAAGTTATAATATCAGAATTAATTGAAGGATTAACATTATTGTATTGATGCACTGTATAAATTGAAAAATTTTCCATATACCTCAACTCGTTTGAAAAAGCTACTATCAAAAACCGTCATCGGTATGTATTGAGCTTAGTTCAAATAATATAATGAAGGTTTTAACGAATTGAATAGTTTTACTCCATCGTTTTAAAATGTGTTCTTCTAGTTGCTTATTGTCAAGAAAGCATGCAATGTAGCTGAAAGGTTATATGAAATAATTAAAATGATATTACAGTTCGTTTGTTGTGAAGCATTAGTTTGTAAATATGATACTGCTGAATAAATTTCGATTTGAAAAAATCAACTGTATCACAACTGGATTTTTATCTGAAACAAATTGAAACAAAATAATAAATTTGTTCCATTATTCAGCTGCGCTCTGTAGTTCTGATACCGTTCCCAGTAAGGCAGTTGAAGAGTCCAAAAAAGCTTAAAACTAGTCATGTATTCAAAGCGTTAATGTCATTACACGTAGGTAATTAAAATTTCTTATAACAATAATAATTAGTGTAGGTATGTAATGTTTTCGTATAATTGGCTTTTGATACATGTTTGAATAATAATAAATAATTATAAACACATTGATTGAAAATGAGGTGTTAAATAGAGTTTCGGTTCTCTTTGTTTCACGTATCAAAATTTGAATGTTAATGCAGTTATTCATAAGACTATTATGAACGGTACATAGTATGCGTGTAAACTATGGAATGAAATATTTCGTGAACCAAGAATAAAGAAAAAGATAGAAACGCATCAATACGTATTGTATTATACAATACAATTTCAGTATACAAGGCGATCCAGATTAATTGAATGCCATTTTTTGCAATTTTCTGATTTTCATGTGCTATGTAACTTTTTAGATTTTAAGAAGGTCGTTGTTATTCTTCTCAGCACTTATTTCAGGTCGACTATTGATGCTTTTCTGCATTATGATGATGTTCAGCTCACAGATAATTAATTAATGCATATTGGATGATTGGATAATATTTTCCATTAATCAATTGATTCAAAATGGAACATTCTCGTACATTGAGTGATAATTTAATAACAAAGATAGTGATAATTTCGAGCATCTGACCCAAATTAATCTGAAAAACTATTGTTTTAATGTTTTAATTATTGATATCACGTACGTGTTTCGTTGTCTGTGATCTTGGCTTATTCAATTTCCACTGTTTATTTCAAAACTACAAAAAACGTATCTCCTTAACAAATTAACCAAGGTAATATAAAAGGACACTACATACCACTCGGGTTGAGTTTACTGTGAAACAAATCAAAAGAAAATAATCGACAGTTTTTCAGAAAAGTGAGCTCACTTGCTCTATTCACAAGAAAAATCTCATTCCCAGAATGTACTGCTCGATTTTGGAATTGCCATTCATAATGCAGCTGTGGAAAGTGTAGGGTAACGTCACAATTATAGGTTGCCGCTCCCATTTTACTAAGTCTTGGTATAAAATACCAAAGTTCGGGTTAGGTGGTGAATATAAAAACCAAATATGTGAAACTGGAAAGTGTCTTCGTTATTGTTCGGGTATTTATACCAAAATCCTCTGTTACTTTATTGTACAATGCAGTGTTGGAAATAATAATCGAAGTGTATGATTTTTTTATTGGTTAGGGAATAACGAAATTGATCCATACTTAACAAACATACTGTATAAACAACTATTTAATCAGTTCAAATTCCTCTTCCACTCGTCAGTGTCATCAGTACCTACCAATCATATTAAATGAGATGGAAATTTTTTCAAAACATGGATGTTCGTGAAGAATACATTATGTATTGGAATGGTGTATTTTTAAATGTATATTGTGAACTCATTTACAATTCAATTTGTTGTGTATTTGTTTGTTGATAAACGCGTCGTACCAGGAACCATGGAATATTATCTGATTGGAATAAAGATCTGTTTTTAATGATGGAAAAACAATTCTAATATTGAATTCATGAAACAGTATAATAAAATATCGTTGGGTTACTTAATATAATGGAGGTTGTTAAATACAATAATAGTCCTTTAAGGAGGGCGGAGCTAGCAGTGCAGTCGAATATAGAACAGAAATATAAATTGCGAAAATGTTCAATGGGTTCAATTTTTGACCACATGTTTTTCAGATGTTACGAATGAGTGACAAATGGGTGATATACATATATAATCAGTAAATCCTTCTACCATTTGATGGTGTAGGGTATAGTCCAATTATTTATGTGCGAACTCCCCCATTCTCTTTTCCTGTTTTGTGCCAATTTCGCTGCTTGCTTCCCAACTTATCTTCCCGCTATATCTCTTTCATTCAGCACATCTCATATTACTTCAACTAACGTTTTTCTTGGTCTGCCGCTTTCCTTTGTATCTTCACTTCCCAAACTCTTTTCACTAGTCTTTTTTTGTTCGCTTGCTAACCAATCTAGCAGTATTCTATGAATTCTGATGCGAATTGTACCTCTTGGTCTTCTCTTATATCTACATTCCTCAGCCTTCCTATCTTAGTGACTCCTATAGCTCTTCTAAGATATTCCATTTATGCTGCTCCTTCATGTTGTTGTGTCAAGACCCAAGATTCACATACAAATTTGAGTATTGGTCGATAAACCGTTTTGAAAACCTTCATTTCTGTCTGCTTTAAAATTCATTTCTTATTTATGAATTTTTTTCAATTGCATAGTTAAGTTCATTCGTTTTCTGAACTCTATTGTTTATATCAGCGTCTTCTTCCATCTAACTTCATCCCTAAATATTGGAAACAAGTTACTTGTTCTATTTTCTCTCCATGGATGTGGGTGGCTGAGTTTTCTCTCCATTCTCTCAGTACTCTGTGTTCCGAACATTTATGTTCATTCGCAAGTCTTTTTTACTTCCAGCCAGTAACACTGCAAACGCTCCTCCAGTTATATTGGTTATAATGTCTACATTTGTAAGTGCCACACGCCCACACAATAATGTTTTGTTACATTTTTCTATAATTTTATAAACAGTAGCGGGCTCAAGCTGCTTCCTTATCGTAGCCCTGTATTTGTGGTGAATGTTTTTCTGTGTTAATCTTATAATTTCACTATTTATTTCTCTGCCCGTGAGTATTTTCCATAATTTATGTCTTGGAACTAAATCAAAAGCTTTTTCTAGTTCCAAAAACGCCATACAAAAATTTTCATTTTTCCTTTAATTGCTTTTTCAATTATCTGTTTTATTATAAATACAGACGAATGAGTCGGCCAAAACTATAACTATCCCTAGTTTTGTCTTCAAATTAACAGAATAAAGTAAAAACAAAAAGGACCCAGCGCTTTTCTTCTGGAAAAGTGGCGTGTAGTACAGTACATGGTTTGGAAACGCAATAGGCAAAATAGTTTATACCCAATATTGGTATTGGCCACTGTCACATGTCACACCATATATTATTTTCGGTTAGGGCACCTCCTAGAGCGGCCGTCTGCCTGAACGACCCAATGACCAATAAACTCAAACTCAAACTCAAAATCGCAGCTGGAAACTGTGGAAATTTGTAAATTCTTAGATAACCTGCCTGAGACGTACTAAAGATACTCAATATTTCAATCACAAAACCGAATGTGATTTATTCCTGACATCTTATATACAGTTTTATATTTCAGATATTTCAGAAAGTGAAATATTTCAAGAGTTACTAACAGCTTGAATCGTAGTGAGTTCCAAACGGTAAATAAATGTTAATCAAATTCGTACCACTGTGAAAAAATGTTTCTAAAAAGGGTACTACTAATCAGAAAAAATTAAAATCGATGGTCTACGTCTTATGAATAAACTTATTTTGGATTTTAAGTTGAAGAATTTTGAAGAAGTTTGAAAAATATGGTGTGGTATCACTGAAGCAATCGAGGCGTTCTGGAGTAGTATTTGTTATAATATCCGAGTTTTCACTCCTATTATGTTGCCTAGTTTCCATCTTCTTATTATTGTGATAATTCACAGACAAACTGAGCAACATGTTTCAAATGTTTTTAAAAGCAAGTGAACGTTTATTTAAATGGAAACTTGAATGCCAACAAAGTTTATCTCAAACAAGCAGAAATCGGTGTTCATAATTGTACTAATTTTGTTAAAATTGATTAGATACATACTAGTCTAACCCTGCTTTAGCGATACTTGAGAGTAATATAGCTAGCTCCCTGTTGCGAATTGGTTCGAGTTTATTGGTGATAGAATTATTCAGGTAGACGGCCACTCTAGACGAGGTTCTAGCCTACTTTTCTTTAATACACATTTAAAAATACAAATTGACATGTCCAAGCGTTTTTCCCAACACGCCCTCATTCATTCGAATTTATTCTGTTAATTTTTTTCCTCTTATTTTCTTAGAAATCAAACCACATAGGGACCAAAAATTATTTCATTACTAGTTAATCTCGACAACGGTGGCTGGAATGCTACCGAAACAACGAAATGAAAATAAAAAACATTATTGTGGTTTGATCCCCAAAAAAAATAGAGGAAAAAGGATAAGTAATGCCACAAGGAACGTACAGAAGTTATTTCGTTCCGTTTTACAATTTATACTATTTTCACTACCTATTTACACTCTTGCTTTAATTTTTCTCATGAATATGCAAAAATTTGAAGGAAGACGGTACGAGTGAACTGTAATTTGAGATCTGACAGCTAAGAGGTCATAAATAAATGGAAGTATGACAAGGGATAATAGTACATTGTTTACCGGGTAGGAAAAGCTTAACATTTCTGGACGACTGTGAAGATTGCTAAGTCGAGGCGCAAGCCGAGACTTAGCAACACAGAGTCCAGGAATGTGGCTTTTCCTACGAGGTAAACATACTATTTTTCCGCAAATCGTTTAAAATTCGACAGATATTGATTGATTTTAAAAAAAACGCGATAATTTTATTCCCAAATAAATGGTGCTTTGAAATTCCCAATAAAATTACTTGGGTTACTATGGAAACGTATTGAGGTTGAATTGTCAAACTTGACGCTTATAAATTTAATTGCTGGTGTTCTCGAAAGTAAAATGATAAGTGATGATGAAATTTCCATTCCTGGGACTCCTCCAGAGCTGGTTGAGGCAGTGAATACTGCTTCATTAGAATTATTGCCAAAGAAATCAAGAGAAAAGTACGAAAATGCATACAGACGTTTTATGGATTATCGCATGAGTAAAAATACGAGTTCTTTCTCAGAAAACGTTGTAATGGCATACTTCCTAGACCTTTGTTTAAAGATGAAATCTTCAACATCATGGGCCAATTATTCAATGCTGAAGTCAACCCTTGCACTTAAACACAATGTAGATATATCTACATATTCAAAACTTCGTTCTTTATTGAAACGGCAAGCTCAAGGTTATAGGGCAAAGAAATCTTAGATTTTAACGAAGGAAGAAATTGAAAAATTTATCCAGGAAGCTCCAGATAAGGAAAATTTAATGATTAAGGTAATTTACAAGTTTTTAATTTCTATTTAGATTATAGCTTTATTTATTTTTTAGGTGGCTGTAATATTTGGTATTTCTGGGGCCTGTAGAATGGATGAGTTAGTCCGAATGACTGTACACGATATAGAATACTTAGAATCTAAGCTTTTAATAAGCATACCTGATTCGAAAACCAACAAACCAAGATCATTTGTAATTAATCAGATCTACTTGAATGTTTATCGAAAGTATGTTTCGTTAAGTCCAGAAAATATGAACAGTGACCGATTTTTCTTTAAATATCAAAGCGGAAAGGGTTGTAGACAAGTGGTAGGAATTCATCAATTTAGAAAAATGCTCAAAATAGTTGCTACTTATTTGAACTTGGTTAATCCGACAGAATATACTGGTCACTGCTTTCGTCGGTCTTCTGCAACAATATTGGTTGACTCTGGTGCCGACATAACTAGTTTAAAGAGGCATGGCGGATGGAAGTCATCAAACGTTGCTGAAGGATATATCGAAGAATCGCTTAACAATAAGGTTGAGGTGGCAAATAAAATTTTCACAGTACAAAATATTCAACAAAATGCTACCGCCCTGCATGTTGTCCAAAATGTTTCTCATAGTTCTAAGAGTGTTCCTCCAATGTTCAATAATTGTACTAACTGTCAAATTACTGTAAATATAATAACTTGATCTTAAAAATGTATTCAGCAATGACTTGATGTGTTCAAAATATAAATTAATTCCTTATAAGCAATGTGTTTTCAATCATTTATGTAGAACACTAACAACTGTACGGAAATATCATTTCCTTACAGTAAGGAAGTCCTGACTTTTTCTTCAAGAAATTTTGACAGGAATGTCAAAATTTCCTAGCGATTTGCGGAAAAAAATATTTCCGTGCCAAACCTTACATTGTTTGTACTGGTTTCTATAAATTAGACTATGTGGACACTGGACAGTGAAATACGTTGTTTTGAACTTACCCCGTATATATTATTTCTTAGAAATACAATATGTGCTTGTGAATACGACTCTTCTTCCATAAAACAAAAGTCATCGACCTTATTACATTAGAATACAATATCAAACGTGAAAGTGAGCTGAATAAATATGAGGTATAAAAACATATTCATATAAAATCAATTCCGTATCTGGAATTGAAAACAATTATGGAAATTGATTGGTTTCACCATACCAAGTTTCTCGTATACGACTCAATTATTTGAAATTTATTGGAATGTCGCTCAGCTAAATTTACGAATATTATGTGCGACATTTCGATTTAACACTTGAACGAGTTTTTATTAAAAGTTTTTGAATTTTAGTTAAGGAAGGTGTTTTTAACAAAATATAACAGTAAAGAAAATTTCTTTTCTGGCCAATAAATTCGCTGAACAAAAAATTAATCTGTATCTTTTGAATTTTTTTACACTTTTCCAAAAGTTGAATTGAACCTTTCACAGGTGAAACTAAAAAACGTTACAGTAGTGATATTTTGAAATTTGAACGTGAACGAAAAAAAAGGCCAACATTAATAACTGTTTATGTACGATTACCTTTAAAATAAGGCATTTACGAACCAAAAAAAGTGTATGAAATCATACATTATACATACGTTAAAAAGCGTGCGTAAATGAACAATGCTTTTAATATGGTACTTTCATTATAACACCCCAAAGCGTGCTTTTTAAATGGAGTTTTCATTTTAACACTCTTTTTCAGCTACGTGATTATCTAGTTGCCTTGAATTTAGTCGTTTGTTGTATACATTTTTGTGGTGACAGTAAATTCGACAGAACTGTCAGGCATAGTGAAAAATGTTTGTTACTTTAAAAAAAGACAAATTACCCAATGTTATAATTAGTAATTTAATCAATTGACCTCATTTTAAAGTGAATATGAACTTACATAATTAGAATTCGTTGTGTATATTATATTTGTTTATAGGAAATTCATTTTTATGTTTTTCGACCCATTCAGTGCACATTTTTTCATTTCTTCTTCATGTGCTCGTAGATAAACTTTTGTATGACACTTGTGCGTGAAGTTCTCTTATGTTTTTCTCATTTCCATGACAACGCAAGGTGAACATCATATACATCACGAATTCAACCATTTGACATCTAGTTCTTATTTCCATCTATGATTTCCATTTCTTGTTGATGTAGTAGTTATAGACCAGTATTTTTATTTTTTTATTTTTATTTCATTTGGCCAAAAAGTGCTCGACCTGAAGGGTAGACAGAAAAAGTTTAGTTTGAAGTTTCAAATTACTGTTTGCTATATTTCGAGCATTCCGGCTCCGTCGTCGTGATCGAAAAATCGCGCGTGTTTTAAAGATCTTAATATCCACATATACTTTAATATACTAGTTTTCAATCATTTATGTAGTACACTAGCATCTGTGCAGATAATTATATCACTTCCTTGCACTAGGGATGTAAATGAACATTTTTACAATCCAGACAAAATTTATTGAAGAAAAAGTCAAGATTTTCTTATTGCAAGGAATTCATATTTTTGCATTTTTGTACTTTTCTTTTTATTTCTTTGGCAATAGCTCTGGAGAAGTCTCAGAAATTGAAAATTTATCATTTCACTTTCGAGCTACTTTTTCATTGTTTCTGCTTCCAGCCCTCTTCAATCCGATATATAGTCTGTACAGAAAGTACGAGGAGTAATAAATCATTCATTTAAGTGGATTTCATAGACGTACCAAAATAGATTTTATGAGGGTATACCGTAAGGTACATTTTGTATTGAACGAATGAGTTGCAGCTATGCTAAAGAATATACGATTTAGGTCAGAGGTAACGGGATGTACTAATTTTAATAAAAAAAAATGATAGAGGTACATAAATTTTAGTAAGTTTGATACAGAAAGGCAACACAGTTTATTCATAATAGAAAACAAACCAATCTGTAACAATAATTATTTTATATATTTTTGTATATAGATATGTGTGTATAAATGCTGGATATACAGTTTCCAAATCTTGGCAAGATGAAAACATTAAAAGCGGAAGGCAGGCATTCGTGGAAGGTTTGTCGTTAGGTTTGCAGCCACCATCTGGAAAAGGAAAAAGACTTATCATTGTCCATGTTGGAAGTTCTGAAGGTTTTGTTGATGGTGGATTATTAACTTTTATTTCAAAACGCACGGAGGACTATCACGAAGATATGAATGGGGATGTCTTCGAGGAATGGTTTGTTCAAATGTTGGATCTGATTCCAAAAGGGGCTGTTATTGTTATGGACAACGCAAGTTACCATTCACGGTTACGAGAAGCATTGCCCACAAGTCGTTGGCGTAAAGCAGAGCTTTTGGAGTGGCTTATTTCGAAAAATATTAAGTTTCCAAAAGATGCACTGAGGAAAGAACTTTACAGAATTGCAAAAATGAACAAGAATAAATACAAAACCTACATTGTAGAAGAAATGGCTTCTTCTCGTGGTATATCAGTTCTTCGACTTCCCCCTTATCATTGTGAACTTAATCCCATAGAATTAATATGGGCTCAGGTAAAGGGGGAAGTTGGAAAAAAAATACTACTTTTAAAATAAACGATGTTGTGAAATTGTTTGAGAGTGCTGTAAGTCATGTTAGTAAGGAAAATTGGACAAACTGTATCGAGCATGTTATCAAAGTAGAGGCAAATATGTTGAAAATTGACAATATTTGTGATGATTCAATCGACCCTATTATTATTAATGTCAACAACGATTCTTCCTCTTCCGAGTCGGATATAGAATAAAATGTAAGTAATAAATGTATTCCAATAATTATTTCTTTTCATTTTTTATTATATTATAATTTAAAACGTATTTTTTTCCCAAAATACACACCACTGCATTGCGTTATTGCTTATCTGCTAATCCTTTAACAATGAAGAAACCCTAAATTTTGCTACAACTGAAACAAATACGGGGTCGATCTACCTGGTTTTTGGATTTACGGAAGAAATGTAATTTAAAGTAAGAGATTTATCAAAAATTTCATGGTGCTCCCTGTAAAGGTTTTGCATACTTGATTAGGGTTTATTACTCCTCGTACTTTCTGTACAGACTGTAACATATTATAGGTCTATTTTCTATAATTTTTACAGTCATCTACATCACATAAAATATCGCGGTAAAATTATATCAATGAAGTATTTCCAAAAATGTAGTACCTGGTATACTCCGAGTAACCAAATGAATGAACAAACTCAAATTATCAGCTTTACTCAATACAACACTTTCAACATAGTAGCAAAGTAAAAAACTAATATCATTCCATTATACGTCGGTCAACTCCCATTCAGCTTTCCAACAAACAGCCTATCAATTTTCGATACATCCTGTATTCTCGGTTCAACAGCTGAATCCTTGAAGATAACCTAATATTCTGTTCAAGCAACAAGTATATAACGCCCTGCCGAGGCTCACCAGGTAAAGGTAGAAACTGTAACATTACAAATCCCTACTCCTTCGGTAGATTCATAGAAAGCGGTAACCGCCCCCTGGAAAGATTAATCAAGAAGAAAGTGGCGTCCCCTCGCGCCGGAAAATTAGATATTGTAATTTCGTCACCCTCGAAAACACTAAACGTCCTGTCTAATTTACGCCTCAATCTCGTTTTGTGTGAAAAAGAGGGTCAAGGACGTTTAGGGCGGTTGACCTGCTTATATTGATTTGATTCTGTTGCGAGTAGTTGATAAGAGGGTCATCAAAGTAACAATATTCCATAACATTTTTTCCCAATTTAATTATTTGGAATTATCTTTAAGATTGGAATAATTGGAAAATATACAAGAGGCGTAATTAAATTTACAAAAAACGATTGAACTGAAATGGAATATTCCCTGAGCAGAGTGGGATACGGTTTGCTTTCTTATTTTTCCACAATCACAATTTTGTCTGATGAGTTGAGTCTATATTTATGAGAATTTTTTTGATTTTTAGATAACTTACGTGGCTTCGCACCAGGTCTTCGCGATCTTTGTTAACAATGATTACAAAACGCTATACCTACCATACCCAAGTGACCGCCGTAATGAGGCAAAAATGTTATGTTTAGCAATGAACATGTATAAAAGGCGTTAGCATGGAAATGTATCTTCTTTGTTCATGTTGATGTTCTGAACAAACGTCTAAAATCGCAATACTGATGCGATCTCACCTTTCACATTTTCATAGGTTGAGTGTATTGAAGTGTATATAACTGCCATACTACTAGCATACTAATAATTCTTTTTGATCAGTATTTCAATAATAAACCTTAATGACTCCATCATCAGTGACCACGATAATCTATAAGTAAAAATGGAACATCCCAATCGAAAAACCGGCTCAATATTACCTAAAAGTGATGGAACTTGTTATCAAACTGGAAGAAATAAATTTTACAGAATTAACACACTTCCCTTTTCACTATGAACGCTTGTGATGGCAATAAAAATATTGTGGTGAGCAATCTACGACTACAGAGTTATAGGTACAATGTGGCAAGTTAAAAGCTTGTTAGTAGCGGTTTTTTGTAATTTTCTTCCACTCACTCATTTCTCACTCACTTGGCATTTCCAAATGACCTTTGTACGATATTTTCGATCTTGGTAAACTACGTTAGAAAGTCGGGAAATCACATCTAAATTTGTACTTGGCGTCTTACTGGAGAGTATCTGGTACACGTAATTCTTCTCTACGTCTTTGAATATATAGTTCCACAATACACCTCCTAGGTGGCACTGAAATCGGGTGCACACTTCAGTTTCTCAAAGCGACTGACCCGATTTTAAATGAGTACCGTAATATTTTCTATTCACAATCGGAACTGGTAGGTGACTATGCAATCGGGCTCACACTGAACTCCTCTTGAGTGGATTTACCGATTTCAATGAGATTTTGCATAAGGGAGTTTCTTGGCCTGAAATTGGGTCAAGCTCTACAGAAAAAAGTCACTCCCCCGGAAAATTCTGGGAAATTAAGTAATATCGGATTTAAAAAGAAAATAACCATAGTTATTGAATTTGCATCTCAAAATACAAAATAATCTTATATTTTTCCATATTTTCGAGAATCAACCTGAATTCAAAATTTTTTGTACCGAAAACTGTAAAATTCTCCTGAGATCTATGGTATGCTTCTTTTGAAATTGTTATTACGTCAAAAGCATGGAAACTTCAAGTATAATTCCAAGAGTAATTGAGAATTGAATGAGAAGTTTGTTTTTCAATGGAAAACATTATTTTTAAAACACTTTATTGTCTGTCTTTCCTAAAATCAAAACCAAATAGACAAACGATTGTTATATCAATGACAAACAATGCCAATTTTACAAGCAAAAATCGTGTTTTTGGAATGCTATTGAAAGTTTTGATTTCATTTGTTGGATTATGATTTGTGGATAAAAACATTATCTAAACACACTGTATTGGTGGCGTGTTCAAACAAATAGTATATATTTATATTCTACATTCATTCACATCCAAAGTTTTAATAAATAAAACAGGAAAAATATGTGTGCTTAACATTTCATCACATTAACTCTATCAGTACTAATTACGTAAATTTCCAGCGACTTTTTTGATAACGACAGCAAATATAATCAAAGAATTTTGTTTTTCATATGAAGTGACATCATTTGTCACCACACCTTTCACAAACTGTAATAAATTCGCACCCAATGGCTAAACACTTTTATCCAAACCAACAAAATTAATGAAACAATACAAGATAATTATATTTACAAAGGCTTGTCTACGTTACGTAAAAACGTCATTTACAGATTGTCCCATGGGGCTGATGAACTTTGTTTAAAGTCACAGTTTTAAAAATCGGTATCGGAGAAATAACTTTTCGACTCTCAAAAAAAAGTATTACAAGGTTTTTCGAAAGTTAACATCATTTCTATCAGTGCTGCCGCCAGTAGAAAGAAGGCCGTAAAGTCAAAAGTTATAGTTTTGAGATAATGAAGGAAACGGTTAGCGCTCTCTGCCACATGGAAAAAAATAGTAAGAAAAAATTATTCATGTCATTAACAGAGCTTATAATCAATTTTATATTTACTATAATCAGTTACTTGTTTTTTCATTTTTCAATACTTAAATGGCTCTTACGGCTTTCTAGAATCGTCTGGTTGTCTCTGAACTTGACGGAATATGAAGTATAAAGGCCGTAACTGTGAAAATACATAAATATTTATGGAAAAGAAAGTCAAACTATATATATGTTTTATTATAAACTAATGATATATTTCTTCAAATAATAATATAACAATATTTGCAAGTGATTTGTTCGAGAATTATTATTTCTTCACATTTATTCAAAGCAGTGTGCTGTCCAAGAATATGAAAATAATATATAGTAAACATTTCAGAACTTTATTAATTGGAAATATATACATTTTATTCCAAAGAAGCATTCAAATCTGTAATGTTGGTATTCCCTTCCAGTTCTTTCCAGAATTTTATTCTATTAATTGGCATTAATGGACAAATTTTTTCCAAAATAATGTCTTTTTTGGATTGCAAAATTCCCCTAGGACGATTTTGAAAGGGCGGTTTTGTTATACCACGCTTTTCTATTTGGGCTTGGAGAAAACTTAGTTTATGATCAACACCATCAAAATCATTATAGTAAACGAAAGTATGCTCGCCTCGAGTGAAAGATGCCATTACCATATTGTTGAGATAGGCCCGTGGTTCTGTTTTTTTCAATTTGTACTGTGAACTGAAATCTTTCCAGTCAGAAAAATGATATGGAGACATGCTTATAACATCCACTTTTCCTGAGTTTGCCCGTTGTACGGCTTCATGAAAATCATTAAAATCATATATAGTACCACTTTTCTTCATACTAAGCTCCACCTGATGGTGGAAACTATCAGTGCTCATGAAAGTGTGGCCAGCTTGGAAGTATTTCAAGTGAATTTTATTCGCAGCTATTTCAGAAGAGTTTATAATATACTTATATTAAAAAACTGAACATGCACCAATTTTTATTCTGGGCCGAACAGTTATCTAACCAAAGTGTAATAGTTTGGGCGTCTCTATTCTCCAGAAAAAAAGCATGAAAGCTACTTATTATGTCTTCCTTCTTTCTTCCTGCAATCCCTTCATGCCAGATAGCTGCCACAGCGTTCAGATGTTTTTGTTCTCCCACAGGCACAAAACTTTCGTTGAAAATTACAATTCTAGGAGTGAACAAAACAATTTTGTATTGCTATTCAACACTTTGGTATTAACTTACCCTCAGTTATGTCATATTCATAATTTACATTGATCAACTTTACTCAGCAAGTACGGGTTTTTCTTTTTCATCATATTAGGCCGGTATATCTATAAAAACAAAAATGAGGAATGGATTTCCCCCTGATATTTCGCTACGACTAAGATATTTATGGATTTCACAAAAAAAATATATTGAGTAAGTATTACTTACCCGAGTCTCCTGAATCACTATGTATTTCCAAATTCCTTGCCATTAAAACCATTCGTTCACTTCTTGAACTACTACTGATTATAGATTTTTTCATTGTCGCTAAATCGCTGTTATTATCAAATGAATGAGAAAATACGAAATATAAGCAACAAAGCAATAAAATATTGGTAACATTTACAACGCAGAATGCGGACTGGAATTGTATTTTCTTGTTTGTGCCTGTCCACGTGGAATCGATGAGTAAATAATTAGTTAAAAAGCCGTAAGGTTGACTTATTCTCAACTTTACGGTGTTTAAGCTTCGGATGTAATAGATGCGGCGTTCTTGCTTCCCGAAACGATGACGTCTTAACTTTACGGCCTATTTAATTTCACTTTTAAATATATTTGAAATGATTTTACGGTGTTTATACTTAGTAGGAAGGTAGAAAACAAGGAAACCAACCTACCAAGCCAAAAAACTAAAAATCACCAAAGATTGACTTTACGGCCTTCTTTCTACTGGCGGCAGAGTGGATGTCGAAGTTTTTTATTATATTCACCTATTTTTATGGATTATTCAGTGGGCGAAAATAGTTGTGTGCATACAGGACACGCTTTTGCAGTCCTCACCTATCAGTTGCCCTAGCTTCACTACGCTCGATCGTGAATCCAATTTTTTTCCATTGTTACACAGTAATCTATTGTATTGTACTGTTGATTTTGTTTTTTCACTGTTTTCTATCCCACTGCAAAGTTTTTCATTCGTTGCGTACAACAGTTTGATTGCGCTTTTCACTCTATTACTCATTTCTGCATAGTTCTTTCCTTCCTCCCAGATATTCAAAATCATCTTTTTCTTCTATTTTTTTTTCTTTTCCAATCTTATACTAACTTCTATGTCATCTTTTTCTTGCACCACTATTTCAGTTCTTCGATGTTCATTTTCAAGTTTCTCTTTTTAAGTTCCATGTCCCATACATCTGAACATTGTTGCAGGTCATTTTCATTTTTGGTGTATATTATGAGGTACCTACATTTAAGACGTATGAACAGATATAATATTGTAGTTATATGAATTTGGACGGATGAATGAATTGGTTTCCGCCATTCGAAGTTTACCTGGTCTCTATTAGTGATTTGGTTCCCGGTATGAAACTTTCATCACATTCGTTATCAATAATCAATAACTATTTTTCTCTACCATATTCATAGTTATTAACAATTAACAACTGTTTCCGTCTACCACTAAAAATTTTTTCGTGACTTATGGGAATAATTCAACAGAAGAAATTGAGTGAATGTCACTGAGCAAACACAATTCAAAACAAAACTGAATGTCACAAATTTAAATAGAAGTGGAATAAGTGAAGCAAGTACATAATTATACGAGAGTTGTTTTTTTTTCAACCTCCGATAGGCTATAAAGAAAAGACGGGTGAATATACAGAGAAGATTTTGTTAACAGAAGTAATGTACAATGCAGGTTACTTCTATACATAATCACCTTGACGATTGAGACATTTATCATATCTGTGAACAAGTTTTGCAATACCCTCCTCATAAAATGTTGCGGCTCATGATTGGGAGTGAGTTGTGACGATGTTTTTGAGTTACAAGCCATCTGCCACTGCTTCAGTTCGGGAAAAAGATTAAAGTCACTTGGCGCTAGGTCGGGACTATATACTGGGTGTTCAAAGATTCACTTATGGTGAAACTTCGATTTTCCTTAATCACTTTGTCAATTCATTGAACAAGGTCGTCTGTAGCCACACACTTGCGTCCTTGACCCCCTCTTCATCATAAACATAAGTTCGGCCATTGACGAACAACAGCATCACTCATGAAGCTTCTTCCATACACTCGAGCGATGAATTTTCCCAGCACTGTTACCTTCTGCTTGCAAGAAACGAATAACACTTCGCAATTCACCCTTGGCCGGAGAATCGATAGTGACAGCCATGTTTACCTGACTACAGCTCAACACAAAAAGGCGTGTTGGTCTCGCCAGTGACAGAATGTATTGAAGAGGTTGAAAAAAAAACGACCCTCGTACATATATTGCAAAAACGTAATACCCAGGAACCAAATTGAATTGATATTCTATCTAATACCTGTCAGGCACCAAATTTTTAACACCTCAACTATAGGAAGGAAAGGAAATCCGGAAATTTGAAAAAAAAAAAGGAGTTCTATTTAAAAGAGATGACACGAAGGTGGTTCACACAACACATTAAATTATTATTTGCAAAAATTGTGAATTGAGATTAAAAATCGACATGTTACGGAAATTTTATTTAGCTAATAAAGAATTCATGCGTTTGTGTACGTACTGTATATATATTATGGTGGTTTCAAATACAAAAACAAACAAAAATCCATCCGCTACCGTCTAGTATGGTTTCTTTTGTGTATTTTCTGAACGTGAGTGAGTATCAATTGAGAAGCAACACATTGAAACAAATGTGTTTGCCGAATCGATATTAATCTGATCAGTTTCCAGATCACTCAGTCCTTTATTTTATTTTTGCTTTTTCTTTCTTTTTCTTCAATCTTAAAGTCTGAACTAAACCAACAACCCAGTTCGTGGATGCTATATATAAAACATAATTGACTTTTGATGAAAATATGTGAAATGGGACACATAGGTACAAGTATTTTGCCAATAAGCTCTAAATAAAGACAGTATCGAGCCTGCTTGATATTTCTGCCCCAGAATGTTTTGTTTTAAAAAACAGGAAAAAGATAATGATTCTTTAAAAAAAATTCCATTCAAGTTTATTTACTTATTTCCCCATTCGAATCAGTATTTTTATGGAATTTTAACAACAACACCTGAAAGTAATATTTGATCGAAACTTTATGGGTTATCCCGTGTAATTTGATAATCGAATTTTTTCCATGGAATTCGGGGAATTTGGGGATACTGGCAACGAATACAATCGTTGTGGTAAAATTATAAGCATAAAAAATCGAACTAGTTCTTCTCTGTTTTTTCCAATCAACTTGGTTGGGAGTTTCTTATCTACCTTGTACAGTTAACTCTCCGTATAAAGGTGACCTTCAAATCAAACTCCATTTGGATTGGTGTCTCAGGTCCCGTCAGTCTCCGGTTTTTCTCTTATGTAATCTTTTGTGATTGTACAGAACGGTTCTGGTGCTGTTTTACTCAGAGCCTTTTTATCGGACAATTGATAACCTGCAATCGATTATCATCCTGATACAGGATTCTTTACAGTTTTTCGCCAGTTTATTCTTGATAGTTAATTGGGCTTTGCTTTGACCACGGTATGATTCTTCGTGAATATTTCAATTCCTTCAATGTTTCCATCAATACAGGCTCCTTTTTGGAATACAGTGAAATAGACTGAAGAGCATTTATTTTTTAGGTCAGTTTACACAATCCCTAGTGAAATTATTTAATATTTATGAACCAGATGTTGTTTAGAGGACTTCCCAGTTGCATCACCTACCTCCAGATGAGATGATACTATATGGTGAATATCCTCTTCAGTCATGCTATTGAAACCAATTTGAACTCAGTTGGGCTTCCACTGATACCGTCCCCGCGCTTTTCATTGCCAAGGTAGTACCAAGGAGAGCTTGTCTTTGGATTGTTGTAAATGTATTCACTGCACAAGACCCTTTTCCCTCTCTACTAAACTATTTTTCTATGGTTGATCGTTGGCTTCAACACAGTTGTGTGTGTATTCCCTAGGATTTGCCCATCACTCTTCTGCATTACCAGAAAAGCCCAAATGCCCCTATCGAAATTTTCCAGGTATGTTGCCAAATTCAGTTAGTAATCGAATATTCAACTCCTTCAATATTTCCACGAACAGTTGGACTCTATCTTCCGAAAAAACACTTCAATACGTAAAAGCAGCTAGTTTGTTTTCCTTTGGATTAACTGAAAGGACCTCTTTAAGGGATAACCATTTATTTAAGTGTCAGATAACTGAACAACGGCTTAAGCTGTAATTCAAAAAAATGTGGACCCCACTGTGGTGGTATAGCTGATATCCTATTTTGATTATTATATTTCCAATTTTCCCTATTCTGATCTTCCACAGCAGTTGCATGGATTCAGATCTTCATGAACTTTCTCTAGCTTCCAATTCTGAACACATTTTCAAATGAGTTATTCTGCTTAAACTTGTTGCGAAATATTCAGATTGACGAAGTCGTCAATTCTGGCTATCGTTATTGTCGATATTCTGAATTAAATAGATTCGCGAGTCCAATAAAATTTGCGAAACAAAACTGATGGGAAATGAATGATTATTGGAACTTCAGGAAGTTGTATGTCTTTGCTGTGATATTTTCCGGTATTCTCAGTAATCCCTGAGAAAAACATTTAACAAGAAACGCCCTTGCGTTCATGACGTGACAAACCAACATTATTGCGGGCCAAAGCCCTTGTCAGTGCATATACTTTTTTCGTGAGGCAGGCTCATGACCATATTTCTTTCTAAATATAAAGAAACAACAATGATATTGGAATTTTATCACCCCAAATAAAAATACCATCGAATAAAAATGCCCTCATTTTCTGGGTGAGTATTTAAAATGTTGGTAATATGTGGAATTAATACTAGAACTCAAATCTCGCTTGAAATATCTAAAGGGTCTGAGTTATTGCAGGACATTGATTTTTCAAAAGTTACCTATAGTTGGAAGAAGTTTGTCTGAAAAGTTGGGGAGAGAAAATATTTGTATGTGATATTATCGGGGCATCTAATTTTTCCAAAGAAAAATGGAAAAACTGGTTGCTAAATAATATTTGAACAAGAAGCATAAATGCTGGTGGCATGAAAAATCCGAGTTGAAGACGAGGGTCTTTCACCTTCACGTACCTATGCATTTTGTTGAGAAAACATTACTTTGCGTTGTGTTTTCTCGATTATTCCCACAGGAAATATCAGATGCCCAATTGGTATTTGACAAGTTCAGTAACTTTTAGTGACACAGCTACACAACCTACAACAACTCCATTATCCAGCGAAAGTAATAACGAAGAAGAGCAAGAGATAAATAAAAACTTTTCCTTCATAGAACTGTAGGCGTTGCCGGCAGACATTACTTGACCATTGACCCCTTGAATCAAGAGTAATAAATGTTAAAAAAGTACTAGGTATAATACTTGAGTGGAACACAAACTTTGGGAGTTGAACATAAAATAAAAAATTCGGATCCCACAGAGATGATAGGATATAGCATATATTGACAGTGATTTCGCTGGTGATACAAAAAGAAGAAAAGGTGCCATTGGTTATATGATTATGTTCTGTTTAAGACCCATAATGTGGTGTAGTAGAGGACAATTAAAAGTCTGGCCTCTTAAACCCATTGGCAGAATACATTGTTGCGGCTGACTGTGTAAAAGAACTTATATATCTAAAAGCTTCAGTTGATTAATTCATTAGTTTACAGATTCAGCATAACCCTCAAAGTAAACAACCCAAGTGCCAGTTAATTAGTTGCAATTAATCAATTGAATAAAAAATTGACACACATTGACGTACGATATCGGTTCATAAATGAGAAAGTTTAGGTGTTGTGAATCTACAGTACTGTCCAACAGAAGATCGCTGACGTCTTAACAGAACCATTGGATTTAAATATGTTCGGGACGTTTGAAAACACTTTGATATATTGAATTTTTTTTGTGTATTCAAATATTTCGAACAATTATAAAATCTATCCCCCAAATACTCACTCCTTTACTCAAAGATACCGACCTTTCTCTATCCTCCCGCTCCCTCTACGTTCTTCTCCACCTTGGACCAAAAATATGCCTACAATCGATACCTCACTTACCATTTATAATAAGCATAAATCTCCCACTGAACTTATAAAGAAAGCATTCCTTGAATTACTACAAAAAAAACCGTATGATTTAATACTCTACACAGACGCTTCCAAAACTGACTCCGGTGTTGGCTGTGCAGTTTCCACGAAGCATGAACTCATAAGCTCCTCCACCCTACCTATAGTGTGTAGCGTTCAAACAGGCGAGCTACAAAGCATTTTTCAAGCTTCCAAAAGCATCCACCTACCCCACAAAAATATTGCAATATGCATTGACTCCCTTTCCTCCATTCAGTCAATCAAGTCTATCTCTACTGACCACCCAATTGTCCAGAATATATACAATATCTATCAAACTCTCGTTGCTCAAGATATAACAGTTTCTCTCATCTGGCTTCCATCTCACATCGGCATTGATGGTAACGAAACTGCGGACCGCCACACGAAAGATGCTACCACTAATAACGACTCAACACACATTGTCCAACTCGCAACCGACCTGAAGATCCACTTCAAAAACGTTACACAAGATTCTTGGCGACACCTGTGGCGCAATAGTACGACATCCACTTCTCCTCTCTCCCTTAACTTCTTAACCCGGAGATAGGCTACTATAATCAGAAGAATCCGAATCAGTCATACCAAACTCTCACACGGATATCTGATGTCTTCAGGAAATCGTACCGTTTGCCATAGCTGCAATTATATTGTGACCGTTAGGCACATACTGACGGACTGCAAACAATTTTCTGCTATATATAAACAACTTGATCTTAGGCACAACCTCAAGGAAATGCTCCACTGCCCTACCGAAATCGATAAAGTCTTACAGTTCCTGGAAGCTACTAACCTATACTGTAAAATCTAATTTAAATATTTGTATTTATTTTTTCTGTGCCAATGACCAGCGCTGTCGAGGCACGTTAAGCTGAAATAAAAAAATAAAAAATATTTTGCTCAGATCCAGTAATTGGTAGAAGGTGTTAAGAGATCTATGATAATTACTGAATATTTTATGTCTAATAGTTAACATTCTATGATTCTATTTTTTCAATGTCAGTTACTTGGTGAAATATAAATGTGATGGACATATTTATATAATGAAAAAGTCTTCAAAATATACCAGGGGATAGTTTTCACAGCTTATACAGGAACAATATTCCAATCTTGCTATAGACAATGAAAAATTTCCAAATTCCAATTATGTTTCATATAAGAATGATTGAATGAAATTTATTTAATTACAATAAAATCTTATTGAACCGTTTGTGGAGAGATAAACTGAATTTCGTATTGAACATTTCATACATATACAACACAAACTCAGTTCACGTTTGTTGTCCCTTCCTTTTCAATTTCCATTCCTGGTGTTTAATTATATCAAGACAAAGATTGAGTGACAAGCCCTCGAATTAGTTCACTTAAAAGTAGTTAAAACTAATTTTGTGCCACATATTTTTGACCCCAGGCAGTCACAAACACATGTTTAATAAGTTGTTGCTCATTAGTATAATGCCGGCAACAGAAATGGTTCTAAAAGAAAACAT